>JAWQFJ010001273.1:22500-50000 GCA_034096865.1 Theodoxus fluviatilis
CAGACAGTGGATGGACAGATGGGAGATGAGGAAGGACAGACAGTAGATGGGAGATGAGGAAGGACAGACAGTAGATGGGAGATGAGGAAGGACAGACAGTAGATGGGAGATGAGGAAGGACAGACAGTGGATGGGAGATGAGGAAGGACAGACAGTGGAAAGACAGATGGGAGGTGAGGAAGGACAGACAGTGGATGGACAGATGGGAGGTGAGGAAGGACAGACAGTAGATGGGAGATGAGGAAGGACAGACAGTAGATGGGAGATGAGGAAGGACAGACAGTGGGTGGGAGGTGAGGAAGGACAGACAGTGGATGGGAGGTGAGGAAGGACAGACAGTGGATGGGAGGTGAGGAAGGACAGACAGTAGATGGGAGATGAGGAAGGACAGACAGTAGATGGGAGATGAGGAAGGACAGACAGTGGATGGGAGGTGAGGAAGGACAGACAGTGGATGGACAGATGGGAGATGAGGAAGGACAGACAGTGGAAAGACAGATGGGAGGTGAGGAAGGACAGACAGTGGATGGACAGATGGGAGATGAGGAAGGACAGACAGTGGAAAGACAGATGGGAGGTGAGGAAGGACAGACAGTAGATGGGAGGTGAGGAAGGACAGACAGTAGATGGGAGATGAGGAAGGACAGACAGTGGATGGACAGATGGGAGATGAGGAAGGACAGACAGTAGATGGGAGATGAGGAAGGACAGACAGTAGATGGACAGATGGGAGATGAGGAAGGACAGACAGTAGATGGGAGATGAGGAAGGACAGACAGTAGATGGACAGATGGGAGATGAGGAAGGACAGACAGTAGATGGGAGATGAGGAAGGACAGACAGTGGATGGACAGATGGGAGATGAGGAAGGACAGACAGTAGATGGGAGATGAGGAAGGACAGACAGTAGATGGACAGATGGGACATGAGGAAGGACAGACAGTAGATGGACAGATGGGGGATGAGGAAGGACAGACAGTAGATGGGAGATGAGGAAGGACAGACAGTAGATGGGAGATGAGAAAGGACAGACAGTGGATGGACAGATGGGAGGTGAGGAAGGACAGACAGTGGATGGACAGATGGGAGATGAGGAAGGACAGACAGTAGATGGGAGATGAGGAAGGACAGACAGTAGATGGACAGATGGGAGATGAGGAAGGACAGACAGTAGATGGACAGATGGGAGATGAGGAAGGACAGACAGTAGATGGACAGATGGGAGATGAGGAAGGACAGACAGTAGATGGACAGATGGGAGATGAGGAAGGACAGACAGTAGATGGGAGATGAGGAAGGACAGACAGTAGATGGGAGATGAGGAAGGACAGACAGTAGATGGGAGATGAGGAAGGACAGACAGTGGATGGGAGATGAGGAAGGACAGACAGTGGATGGACAGATGGGAGATGAGGAAGGACAGACAGTAGATGGGAGATGAGGAAGGACAGACAGTAGATGGGAGATGAGGAAGGACAGACAGTGGATGGACAGATGGGAGATGAGGAAGGACAGACAGTAGATGGGAGATGAGGAAGGACAGACAGTAGATGGGAGATGAGGAAGGACAGACAGTGGATGGACAGATGGGAGATGAGGAAGGACAGACAGTAGATGGGAGATGAGGAAGGACAGACAGTGGATGGACAGATGGGAGGTGAGGAAGGACAGACAGTGGATGGACAGATGGGAGATGAGGAAGGACAGACAGTAGATGGACAGATGGGAGGTGAGGAAGGACAGACAGTAGATGGACAGATGGGAGATGAGAAAGGACAGACAGTGGATGGACAGATGGGAGATGAGGAAGGACAGACAGTGGATGGACAGATGGGAGATGAGGAAGGACAGACAGTGGATGGACAGATGGGAGATGAGGAAGGACAGACAGTAGATGGGAGATGAGGAAGGACAGACAGTGGATGGACAGATGGGAGATGAGGAAGGACAGACAGTAGATGGGAGATGAGAAAGGACAGACAGTGGATGGACAGATGGGAGATGAGGAAGGACAGACAGTGGATGGACAGATGGGAGATGAGGAAGGACAGACAGTAGATGGGAGATAAGAAAGGACAGACAGTGGATGGACAGATGGGAGATGAGGAAGGACAGACAGTGGATGGACAGATGGGAGATGAGGAAGGACAGACAGTGGATGGACAGATGGGAGATGAGGAAGGACAGACAGTAGGTGGGAGATGAGGAAGAACAGACAGTGGATGGACAGATGGGAGGTGAGGAAGGACAGACAGTAGGTGGGAGATGAGGAAGAACAGACAGTGGATGGACAGATGGGAGGTGAGGAAGGACAGACAGTGGAAAGACAGGTGGGAGATGAGAAAGCCTGAAAGGACAGACAGTGGAAAGACAGATGGGAGATGAGAAAGGACAGACAGTGGATGGACAGATGGGAGGTGAGGAAGGACAGACAGTGGAAAGACAGGTGGGAGATGAGAAAGCCTGAAAGGACAGACAGTAGATGGGAGATGAGGAAGGACAGACAGTAGATGGGAGGTGAGGAAGGACAGACAGTAGATGGGAGATGAGGAAGGACAGACAGTAGATGGGAGATGAGGAAGGACAGACAGTGGATGGGAGATGAGGAAGGACAGACAGTAGATGGGAGATGAGGAAGGACAGACAGTGGAAAGACAGATGGGAGGTGATGAAGGACAGACAGTGGATGGGAGATGAGGAAGGACAGACAGTGGATGGGAGATGAGGAAGGACAGACAGTGGATGGGAGATGAGGAAGGACAGACAGTAGATGGGAGATGAGGAAGGACAGACAGTAGATGGGAGATGAGGAAGGACAGACAGTGGATGGGAGATGAGGAAGGACAGACAGTAGATGGGAGATGAGGAAGGACAGACAGTAGATGGGAGATGAGGAAGGACAGACAGTGGATGGGAGATGAGGAAGGACAGACAGTAGATGGGGGATGAGGAAGGACAGACAGTAGATGGGAGATGAGGAAGGACAGACAGTAGATGGGGGATGAGGAAGGACAGACAGTAGATGGGAGATGAGGAAGGACAGACAGTGGATGGGAGATGAGGAAGGACAGACAGTAGATGGGAGATGAGGAAGGACAGACAGTAGATGGGAGATGAGGAAGGACAGACAGTAGATGGGAGATGAGGAAGGACAGACAGTGGATGGGAGATGAGGAAGGACAGACAGTAGATGGGAGATGAGGAAGGACAGACAGTGGATGGGAGATGAGGAAGGACAGACAGTGGATGGGAGATGAGGAAGGACAGACAGTAGATGGGAGATGAGGAAGGACAGACAGTAGATGGGAGATGAGGAAGGACAGACAGTAGATGGGAGATGAGGAAGGACAGACAGTAGATGGGAGATGAGGAAGGACAGACAGTGGATGGGAGATGAGGAAGGACAGACAGTGGATGGGAGATGAGGAAGGACAGACAGTGGATGGGAGATGAGGAAGGACAGACAGTAGATGGGAGATGAGGAAGGACAGACAGTGGAAAGACAGATGGGAGATGAGGAAGGACAGACAGTGGATGGGAGATGAGGAAGGACAGACAGTGGATGGGAGATGAGGAAGGACAGACAGTGGATGGGAGATGAGGAAGGACAGACAGTGGATGGACAGATGGGAGATGAGGAAGGACAGACAGTAGATGGGAGATGAGGAAGGACAGACAGTGGAAAGACAGATGGGAGGTGATGAAGGACAGACAGTGGATGGGAGATGAGGAAGGACAGACAGTGGATGGACAGATGGGAGATGAGGAAGGACAGACAGTGGATGGGAGATGAGGAAGGACAGACAGTGGATGGACAGATGGGAGGTGAGGAAGGACAGACAGTGGATGGGAGGTGAGGAAGGACAGACAGTGGATGGACAGATGGGAGATGAGGAAGGACAGACAGTAGATGGGAGGTGAGGAAGGACAGACAGTGGAAAGACAGATGGGAGGTGATGAAGGACAGACAGTAGATGGGAGGTGAGGAAGGACAGACAGTGGATGGACAGATGGGAGATGAGGAAGGACAGACAGTGGAAAGACAGATGGGAGATGAGGAAGGACAGACAGTAGATGGGAGATGAGGAAGGACAGACAGTAGATGGGAGATGAGGAAGGACAGACAGTGGATGGACAGATGGGAGATGAGGAAGGACAGACAGTAGATGGGAGATGAGGAAGGACAGACAGTGGATGGACAGATGGGAGGTGAGGAAGGACAGACAGTGGAAAGACAGATGGGAGATGAGGAAGGACAGACAGTGGATGGACAGATGGGAGGTGAGAAAGCCTGAAAGGACAGACAGTAGATGGGAGATGAGGAAGGACAGACAGTAGATGGGAGGTGAGGAAGGACAGACAGTGGAAAGACAGATGGGAGATGAGAAAGCCTGAAAGGACAGACATTAGATGGGAGATGAGGAAGGACAGACAGTAGATGGGAGATGAGGAAGGACAGACAGTAGATGGGAGATGAGGAAGGACAGACAGTAGATGGGAGATGAGGAAGGACAGACAGTGGATGGACAGATGGGAGATGAGGAAGGACAGACAGTAGATGGGAGATGAGGAAGGACAGACAGTAGATGGACAGATGGGAGATGAGGAAGGACAGACAGTAGATGGACAGATGGGAGATGAGGAAGGACAGACAGTAGATGGGAGATGAGGAAGGACAGACAGTGGATGGACAGATGGGAGGTGAGGAAGGACAGACAGTGGAAAGACAGATGGGAGATGAGGAAGGACAGACAGTGGATGGACAGATGGGAGGTGAGAAAGCCTGAAAGGACAGACAGTAGATGGGAGATGAGAAAGGACAGACAGTGGATGGACAGATGGGAGATGAGAAAGCCTGAAAGGACAGACAGTAGATGGGAGATGAGAAAGGACAGAAAGTGGATGGACAGATGGGAGATTTCAACATAATGTACAAGTGTCAAATTTGAAATCTGTGTTTATGTAATGACAGTTTTCTTATTTGTGAATGAAAGTGAGAAAATTATATCTCATGTTTTCTAATCTTAGGTTGAGTATGGAGATATTCATCACCTGACTTTTGGTCAAAATGTACATGGCTGACTTATGGAAAATGAGGTTGGCTCTGTGAACTCAAATTATAATGGATGCTTGAAGCAGAAGATGTTTATGTTGAGTTGAAATTCAAAGTTAGAGCAAAAAAAAAAGAAGTTTACCTTGAAGGAAAGAGGAAAGCAATGAATAAAAACTTGCCTTTTCAGGTCACCGTCTTGAGGATGTGCGCGGAATCCGTCGGCACAAGATCAATCGGCGTCGACGCAGCACTCTCCACTCCATAGTGCACATCGGCAAATCCCACAAGGAGAAGAAACCTCTTGCTGCTCGGAAAGTTTTCGACCACAGTCCTCATGAAGTATGGAAATTCTCTTGCTCTTTTCTCTACCCCTCTCCCTCTTTCTCTCTCTCTCTCTCTCTCTCTCTCTCTCTCTCTCTCTCTCTCTCTCTCTCTCTCTCTCTCTCTTCTCTCCTCTCTCTCTCTTTCTCCTCTCTCTCTCTCTCTCTCTCTCTCTTCTCTCTCTCTCTCTCTCTCTTCCTTCTCTTTCTCCCTCTCTCTCCTCTCTCTCTCTCGTCTCTCCTCTCTCTTCTACTCTCTCTCTCTCTCTCTCTCTCTCGCTCTCTTTCTGTGTGTGTCTCTTTCTTTGTCTCCTTCTTTGTCTCCCTCCATTTCTCTCTCTCTCTCTCTCTCTCTCTCTCTCTCTCTCTCTCTCTCTCTCTCTCTCTCTCCTTTTTCTCCATTTCTCTCTCTCTCTCTCTCCCCCCCCCCCTCTCTCTCTCTCTCTCTCTGTCTCTCTCGTGCTCCCTTCTTTCCTTCCTCCCTCACCCCCCATGTGAAGCAAAGACACTTGTAAACTTCTCATTCTATGGGAGAACATGAGGCGGAGGTGTTAGACTGCAGTAGCAATTGGGAAGTCACACACACGAAATTTGCTGATTGACTCTGCTCTCTTTACTCAAAGAAAATTGTTCACAAAAAGTGACACATATCTTTATTTGATATTATTGTTCACAATGATAATGATGTGACATTATTGAATGATGATGATGCCAGTGTTGATGGTGGTGTTGGTGTGGGAGGGAGGGAGGGAAGAAGAAGAAGAAGAAGAAGAAGAAGAAGAAGAAGAAGAAGAAGAAGAAGAAGAAGAAGAAGAAGAAGAAGAAGAGGAGGAGGAGGAGGAGGAGGAGGAGGAGGAGGAGGAGGAGGAGGAGGAGGAGGAGGAGGAGGAGGAGGAGGAGGAGGAGGAGGAGGAGGAGGAGGAGAAAGAAGAGGAAGAGGAGGAGGAATAGTAGTAGGTAGTTTGCATCTAATGACATTCCATAATCAGACACAGAAAAGAAAAAAACACCATGCAGCAGCCACTGCAGTTGACAAGACAGCCCAGCACCATCAGTAGACCTCCTTGGTTTCCTCCTGTGCACTGCATGCAGCACAGCCAGACAGTGGCATGGCATGCTGTCAGGTCGCAGCCCGTGAGAAGGACTCACCCCCACTCTCTCCCCGCAGATGTTTGTGGAGCTGGACGAGCTGTTTGCTGGGGAGGAGAGTGAGTGGGAGTGGCGAGAGAAGGCCCGCTGGATCAAGTTTGAGGAAGACGTTGAGGAAGGGGCAGAGCGCTGGGGCAAGCCCCACGTGGCCTCCCTCTCCTTCCACTCCCTGCTGGAGCTGCGACGCGGCCTCGAGTCTGGTCAGTAATGCCAAAAGGAAAAAAAAATGTTGTGGTTATGGTAACATGACAAGAAAAAAAGGGTCTGTAGGTTACCCCTTTAAAAAAAAAATTTAAATTAATTTTTATATGAGGCCAGTTTGAAGATAAATCACCATTTCTCTTTTTAAAAAAGCTGAAATAGTGGATTCCCTGAGTTCCAAAAACAGGAAAGATGGGACAGCACACAATGAGTTGATTATCATCAATTTCTTCCTCTTTTTGACTCACATGCGAAGCAAAAGTGAGTCTATGTACTGAGCCGTGTCGTCCGTCCGTCCGGGCGTCCGGGCGTCCGGGCGTCCGTCCGTCCGTAAAAAACTTAAACGTTGGATTTTTCTCGGAGACTATTAAGTCTATCAACACCAAATGTGGCATGATGGTGTATGATGACAAGGCCTCAAAAAACATACATAGTGACTTGACCTTGCTTCAAGGTCAAGGTCACAGGAGCCATAAATGTGGTCTCAAAAACAGTCATTTTTCACATTTTCCCAATTTTCTCTCACGTTATTGAGAATGGCGACCTTAGCTACAAGTGGTATATAGGTCAAAGCAAGCCCTATCTTTTGATACCAGTTTGGTTGACCTTGCTTCAAGGTCAAGGTCACAGGAGCTCTTCAAAGTTGGATTGTATACATATTTTGAAGTGACCTTGACCCTGAACTATGGAAGATAACTGTTTCAAACTTAATAATTATGTGGGGCACATGTTATACTTTCATCATGAGACACATTTGGTTACATATCATCAAGGTCAAGGTCACTTTGACCCTTATGAAATGTGACCAAAATGGGGTAGTGAACCACTAAAAGTGACTATATCTCATGGTAGAAAGTGCCAATAAGCACCATTGTGCTTCCTATGTCTTGAATTAACAGCTTTGTGTTGCATGACCTTGGATGACCTTGACCTTGGGTCAAGGTCACATGTATTTTGGTAGGAAAAATGTGTAAAGCATTTCTTCGTGTATGATGTCATTGGTAGGTTTAGTTGTTTGACCTTGACCTTGAAGGTCACCAGAAGGTCAAGGTCATATAAAGGTCAAGGTCAAGCATGTGAGTCGTATGGGCTTTGCCCTTCTTGTTTGTCTCTCTTTTTCTTTTCTTATTACGATCGAAAATAAAATTTAGAATCTGCAGAAAAAGGTAAGGTCAGTTGAGTTACTGTAACCACAACTGTTATTTTTCTTTGGCCTAACTTAAATGGATGAATGAGTGTGTGAGTGCTGACTGCAGTGTGTGTGTGAGTGCTGACTGCAGTGTGTGTGTGAGGTGACTGACTCAGTGTGTGTGTGAGTGCTGACTAAGTGTGGTGTGAGGTGCCTGACTAGTTGGTGTGAGTGCTGACTAAGTGTGTGAGGTGCCTGACTAAGTGTGGTGTGAGGTGCCTGACTAAGTTTGGTGTGAGGTGCCTGACTAAGTGTGGTGTGAGGTGCCTGACTAAGTTTGGTGTGAGGTGCCTGACTAAGTGTGGTGTGAGGTGCCTGACTAAGTGTGGTGTGAGGTGCCTGACTAAGTTGGTGTGAGGTGCCTGACTAAGTGTGGTGTGAGGTGCCTGACTAAGTGTGGTGTGAGGTGCCTGACTAAGTGTGGTGTGAGGTGCCTGACTAAGTGTGGTGTGAGGTGCCTGACTAAGTTTGGTGTGAGGTGCCTGACTAAGTGTGGTGTGAGGTGCCTGACTAAGTGTGGTGTGAGGTGCCTGACTAAGTTGGTGTGAGGTGCCTGACTAAGTGTGGTGTGAGGTGCCTGACTAAGTGTGGTGTGAGGTGCCTGACTAAGTGTGGTGTGAGGTGCCTGACTAAGTGTGGTGTGAGGTGCCTGACTAAGTGTGGTGTGAGGTGCCTGACTAAGTTGGTGTGAGGTGCCTGACTAAGTTTGGTGTGAGGTGCCTGACTAAGTGTGGTGTGAGGTGCCTGACTAAGTTTGGTGTGAGGTGCCTGACTAAGTGTGGTGTGAGGTGCCTGACTAAGTTTGGTGTGAGGTGCCTGACTAAGTGTGGTGTGAGGTGCCTGACTAAGTTGGTGTGAGGTGCCTGACTAAGTTTGGTGTGAGGTGCCTGACTAAGTGTGGTGTGAGGTGCCTGACTAAGTTTGGTGTGAGGTGCCTGACTAAGTTTGGTGTGAGGTGCCTGACTAAGTGTGGTGTGAGGTGCCTGACTAAGTTTGGTGTGAGGTGCCTGACTAAGTGTGGTGTGAGGTGCCTGACTAAGTGTGGTGTGAGGTGCCTGACTAAGTGTGGTGTGAGGTGCCTGACTAAGTGTGGTGTGAGGTGCCTGACTAAGTGTGGTGTGAGGTGCCTGACTAAGTGTGGTGTGAGGTGCCTGACTAAGTGTGGTGTGAGGTGCCTGACTAAGTGTGGTGTGAGGTGCCTGACTAAGTGTGGTGTGAGGTGCCTGACTAAGTGTGGTGTGAGGTGCCTGACTAAGTGTGGTGTGAGGTGCCTGACTAAGTTTGGTGTGAGGTGCCTGACTAAGTTTGGTGTGAGGTGCCTGACTAAGTGTGGTGTGAGGTGCCTGACTAAGTGTGGTGTGAGGTGCCTGACTAAGTTTGGTGTGAGGTGCCTGACTAAGTTGGTGTGAGGTGCCTGACTAAGTGTGGTGTGAGGTGCCTGACTAAGTGTGGTGTGAGGTGCCTGACTAAGTGTGGTGTGAGGTGCCTGACTAAGTTGGTGTGAGGTGCCTGACTAAGTGTGGTGTGAGGTGCCTGACTAAGTTTGGTGTGAGGTGCCTGACTAAGTGTGGTGTGAGGTGCCTGACTAAGTTGGTGTGAGGTGCCTGACTAAGTGTGGTGTGAGGTGCCTGACTAAGTGTGTGAGTGCTGAAGTGGTGAGGTGCCTGACTAAGTGTGGTGTGAGGTGCCTGACTAAGTGTGGTGTGAGGTGCCTGACTAAGTTTGGTGTGAGGTGCCTGACTAAGTGTGGTGTGAGGTGCCTGACTAAGTGTGGTGTGAGGTGCCTGACTAAGTGTGGTGTGAGGTGCCTGACTAAGTTTGGTGTGAGGTGCCTGACTAAGTTTGGTGTGAGGTGCCTGACTAAGTGTGGTGTGAGGTGCCTGACTAAGTTTGGTGTGAGGTGCCTGACTAAGTGTGGTGTGAGGTGCCTGACTAAGTGTGGTGTGAGGTGCCTGACTAAGTTGGTGTGAGGTGCCTGACTAAGTTGGTGTGAGGTGCCTGACTAAGTTGTGTGAGGTGCCTGACTAAGTGTGGTGTGAGGTGCCTGACTAAGTGTGGTGTGAGGTGCCTGACTAAGTGTGGTGTGAGGTGCCTGACTAAGTGTGGTGTGAGGTGCCTGACTAAGTGTGGTGTGAGGTGCCTGACTAAGTGTGGTGTGAGGTGCCTGACTAAGTTGGTGTGAGGTGCCTGACTAAGTGTGGTGTGAGGTGCCTGACTAAGTGTGGTGTGAGGTGCCTGACTAAGTGTGGTGTGAGGTGCCTGACTAAGTGTGGTGTGAGGTGCCTGACTAAGTTTGGTGTGAGGTGCCTGACTAAGTGTGGTGTGAGGTGCCTGACTAAGTTTGGTGTGAGGTGCCTGACTAAGTTTGGTGTGAGGTGCCTGACTAAGTTGGTGTGAGGTGCCTGACTAAGTTGGTGTGAGGTGCCTGACTAAGTGTGGTGTGAGGTGCCTGACTAAGTGTGGTGTGAGGTGCCTGACTAAGTTTGGTGTGAGGTGCCTGACTAAGTGTGGTGTGAGGTGCCTGACTAAGTGTGGTGTGAGGTGCCTGACTAAGTGTGGTGTGAGGTGCCTGACTAAGTGTGGTGTGAGGTGCCTGACTAAGTGTGGTGTGAGGTGCCTGACTAAGTGTGGTGTGAGGTGCCTGACTAAGTGTGGTGTGAGGTGCCTGACTAAGTGTGGTGTGAGGTGCCTGACTAAGTGTGGTGTGAGGTGCCTGACTAAGTGTGGTGTGAGGTGCCTGACTAAGTGTGGTGTGAGGTGCCTGACTAAGTGTGGTGTGAGGTGCCTGACTAAGTGTGGTGTGAGGTGCCTGACTAAGTTTGGTGTGAGGTGCCTGACTAAGTGTGGTGTGAGGTGCCTGACTAAGTGTGGTGTGAGGTGCCTGACTAAGTGTGGTGTGAGGTGCCTGACTAAGTTTGGTGTGAGGTGCCTGACTAAGTGTGGTGTGAGGTGCCTGACTAAGTGTGGTGTGAGGTGCCTGACTAAGTTTGGTGTGAGGTGCCTGACTAAGTTTGGTGTGAGGTGCCTGACTAAGTGTGGTGTGAGGTGCCTGACTAAGTTTGGTGTGAGGTGCCTGACTAAGTGTGGTGTGAGGTGCCTGACTAAGTTTGGTGTGAGGTGCCTGACTAAGTGTGGTGTGAGGTGCCTGACTAAGTTTGGTGTGAGGTGCCTGACTAAGTGTGGTGTGAGGTGCCTGACTAAGTTTGGTGTGAGGTGCCTGACTAAGTTTGGTGTGAGGTGCCTGACTAAGTTTGGTGTGAGGTGCCTGACTAAGTGTGGTGTGAGGTGCCTGACTAAGTGTGGTGTGAGGTGCCTGACTAAGTGTGGTGTGAGGTGCCTGACTAAGTGTGGTGTGAGGTGCCTGACTAAGTGTGGTGTGAGGTGCCTGACTAAGTGTGGTGTGAGGTGCCTGACTAAGTTACTGTGAGGTGCCTGACTAAGTGTGGTGTGAGGTGCCTGACTAAGTGTGGTGTGAGGTGCCTGACTAAGTGTGGTGTGAGGTGCCTGACTAAGTGTGGTGTGAGGTGCCTGACTAAGTTGGTGTGAGGTGCCTGACTAAGTTTGGTGTGAGGTGCCTGACTAAGTTGGTGTGAGGTGCCTGACTAAGTGTGGTGTGGGGTGCCTGACTAAGTTGGTGTGAGGTGCCTGACTAAGTTTGGTGTGAGGTGCCTGACTAAGTGTGGTGTGAGGTGCCTGACTAAGTTTGGTGTGAGGTGCCTGACTAAGTGTGGTGTGGGGTGCCTGACTAAGTTTGGTGTGAGGTGCCTGACTAAGTGTGGTGTGAGGTGCCTGACTAAGTTTGGTGTGAGGTGCCTGACTAAGTGTGGTGTGAGGTGCCTGACTAAGTGTGGTGTGAGGTGCCTGACTAAGTGTGGTGTGAGGTGCTGACTGCAGTGTGGTGTGAGGTGCCTGACTAAGTGTGGTGTGAGTGCCTGACTGCAGTGTGGTGTGAGTGCCTGACTAAGTGTGGTGTGAGGTGCCTGACTAAGTGTGGTGTGAGGTGCCTGACTGAGTGTGGTGTGAGGTGCCTGACTAAGTTTGGTGTGAGGTGCCTGACTAAGTGTGGTGTGAGGTGCCTGACTAAGTGTGGTGTGAGGTGCCTAAGTGTGGTGTGAGGTGCCTGACTAAGTGTGGTGTGAGGTGCCTGACTAAGTGTGGTGTGAGGTGCCTGACTAAGTGTGGTGTGAGGTGCTGACTGAAGTTGTGTGAGGTGCTGACTGCAGTGTGGTGTGAGGTGCTGACTGCAAGTGTGTGTGAGGTGCCTGACTGAGTGTGGTGTGAGGTGCTGACTGCAGTTTGGTGTGAGGTGCCTGACTGAGTGTGGTGTGAGGTGCTGACTGCAGTGTGTGTGTGAGGTGCTGACTGAGTGTGGTGTGAGTGCTGACTAAGTGTGGTGTGAGGTGCTGACTGAGTGTGTGTGTGAGTACTGACTGAGTGTGTGTGTGAGTGCTGACTGCAGTGTGGTGTGAGGTGCTGACTGAGTGTGGTGTGAGGTGCTGACTGCAGTGTGTCGAGTGCTGACTGAGTGTGGTGTGAGGTGCTGACTGCAGTGTGGTGTGAGTGCCTGACTAAGTGTGGTGTGAGGTGCTGACTGCAGTGTGGTGTGAGGTGCCTGACTGAAGTGTGGTGTGAGGTGCCTGACTGCAGTGTGTGAGTGCTGACTGCAGTGTGTGCAAGTGCTGACTGCAGTGTGTGTGTGAGTGCTGACTGCAGTGTGTGTGAGTGCTGACTGCAGTGTGTGTGTGAGTGCTGACTGCAGTGTGTGTGTGAGTGCTGACTGCAGTGTGTGTGTGAGTGCTGACTGCAGTGTGTGTGTGAGTGCTGACTGCAGTGTGTGTGTGAGTGCTGACTGCAGTGTGTGTGCGAGTGCTGACTGCATTGTGTGCGAGTGCTGACTGCATTGTGTGCGAGTGCTGACCACAGTGGTTGTGAGTGCTGACTGCAGTGTGTCTGAGTGCGTACTGCAGTGTGTGCGAGTGCTGACTGCAGTGTGTCTGAGTGCGTACTGCAGTGTGTGCGAGTGCTTACTGCAGTGTGTCTGAGTGCGTACTGCAGTGTGTGCGAGTGCTGACTGCAGTGTGTCTGAGTGCGTACTGCAGTGGTTGCGAGTGCTGACTGCAGTGTGTCTGAGTGCGTACTGCAGTGGTTGCGAGTGCTGACTGCAGTGTGTCTGAGTGCGTACTGCAGTGTGTGCGAGTGCTGACTGCAGTGTGTGCGAGTGCTGACTGCAGTGTGTGTGAGTGCTGACTGCAGTGTGTGCGAGTGCTGACTGCAGTGTGTGCGAGTGCTGACTGCAGTGTGTGCGAGTGCTGACTGCAGTGTGTGTGTGAGTGCTGACTGCAGTGTGTGTGAGTGCTGACTGCAGTATGTGTGCGAGTGCTGACTGCAGTATGTGTGCGAGTGCATACTGCAGTGGTTGCGAGTGCTGACTGCAGTGGTTGCGAGTGCGTACTGCAGTGGTTGCGAGTGCTGACTGCAGTCAGATTTGGCATTGCAGGCAGTCTGATGCTGGACCTGGAGGTGAGGGACTTTCCCTCCATAGTCAGCGCTGTTGTGGACAACATGTGTGTGCAGGACCTCATCCGCGAAGAGGACCGGGGCAACGTGCTCCGCACCCTCCTCCTCAAACATAAGTAGGTGTTCTCCTCTCCCTCTCTCTCTCTCTCTCTCTCTCTCTCTCTCTCTCTCTCTCTCTCTCTCTCTCATGCTCTCCTGCCCTGCCAAGTGACCAGTGGTAGGGTGCAGGCAGAACTTGTGAGCCCATTGTACTGCAGCAGTGTGCTTTGGTGTAAAGAAACCAGTGTTTTCTTTGTGTGTGTGTGTGTGTGTGTGCATGCGTGTGTACGTGCGTGCGTGCGTGTGTGTGCTATGCTGTTTGAAGTTTTCTTGCAGAGTTGAGTTGTGGGGCATTCTCATGAGAACAGAAAACCACATAACCTGGATCATTCTTGCTGAGTTTTGCATTAAGTGGCTGCTGCTAAGTGTCTAATTGGAATGTAATGACTGAAAGAAAGTTTTTTTTTCTCCTTCTCTCTGCCTGTCTTGATAATATCAGAAACTGTCTTTTCCCAGATGAAAGGACATTGTGTTTTATTTGTTAATATGAAAGTATGAGAACCACTGGATCACTCAAACAGGATTGAGATATTTATTGGTGACATATTACTCTGCACTCACTCCATGCTTGTTTGCACAATGGAAAATAACACTAACGATCCTGTAGATATTGGCATGATTCTAGTAACAAATTAATTTTATCATCTGCATGTATCAGCCATGTCTGACAGATGCGCAACCTTGTTTAGGCCACACACATAAATAGTTGTGGTTAAGGTAACGGCCAAAAATATAGGGTTGGTTAATTGGCCTGAACTTTTCTTTTCTTTTTCTTATTAGAGAAGGCCAGATTGAAGATAAACCACACTTTCTTTCACTGAAAACACTATTTTAAAACTTAAAGTGTAGAGTCCCTGAGTGCTTGTGTAGGGCAGGGAAGATGAACAGCATGCAATTTGTTGTTTACTGTCAATTTATTTCTAATCCCACCCCACCCCTACCCCTACCTTCACCCCCCCATCCCCACCCACACCGCCTTTTTTCGTATATAAATGAATGGCCAAACAAAGTTGAGGATCTGCAGGGAAAAAAACCAGAATCAGTTTCGTTACCAAAACCACACCTCCCCCTAGCCTAGTTCTTGAAAGCTGAATTATCCGATTCAGACAATCTGCACCAGTTGTTCTGCTATTTTTGTGTTTTCCCGCACATGAAGTGGTCGCACATTCTGCGCTGTGAAATCTGATTGATAGGTTTGACAGAGTGAGGCCAGGTATCATTCACAGCAGATTGTTCTGTCCCATCAGCTTTTCTGCATCAGATCTGTTTTCATTGCTGTAAGAGTAACAAGTGCCCCACCCCCCACCCCCCTGTCCCCCCCACCCCACCCCCCCACCCCCCCTCCCCCCAGTAACAGCCAGGGGCAGCCCCAAGCAGCCCAAGAGGCTACCAGGGTTTCATGTTTTTGAGATCCAACCATGTGTTCAAGCGACCCCATCACACATCCTTGTGATAATCACTGTAGGTTCTGGCCATTCCTCTTCAGGCAAATGTCTAGGGAGGAATGACTAAAAAACTGGCCCCGAAGTTGTCAACTACAAATTCAGCTGATGGGAATGGCCTCTGTAGCCGACTTGGTCGTAGCAGCTTGATATCAATAATTTGATTTATCCGTTGTTGTTATTGTTGTTGTGCCAGTGATTTATTTATCTTTCAGATTTTTCCCCCTTCTGCACTATGTGTGCGGTAGAGCCTTTCTTGAGAGCTTGAATATTATTTGATTTGTCTGTATCCCATATGAATTGCTTTGTAGGTTTACCTCATATTATCATCATTTACCAGGTTGGAGATAAGTATCTATTGGTTGCAGGTCCTTTCCATTTGCTTGTGTGTTTGACTCAACTGGTCTGCAGCAGCTGGCAGGCTGGTCTGTGAAGTTGTTTGCATTCCAGATGTCTCCATCCTGACCACGTTGGTTTGTCAACAGAGTTCATCAGTATTTGCTCACTACTGTATTCATGTTGCCCACATTGTTTGCCTCTAACTCCTTGATTACCCAGATTTTTGTTTCCCCCCCATTCCTTCAGTATGTGCACTGACTTGTTTTTGCCTCTGTCATATGTGTGTGTATGGTCGTGGGATTATAAACATTTTCTACTGTATGTCTTATTTTTGCCACTTCATCTAATGTTGAAACTGCAGTTTTACATCCTGAATGTCATGTTCTTCCCTCCCCCCCCCCCCCTCCAGTTCTGCTTATTAATGTATCATTATTTTGTAATTTCAACTCTTTTTTTGGAAAGGTCCTGTAATATCTGCATTTTAAAGATAGTGTTGTTCTGAAGAATCCCCATCTTGTGAAGTGTTTTCCCCAAGCCTGTGTTTTACATGCAGTCGTCCTTGCTGACCATTTTGATTGTGTGACTAAATAGTATGCTTCAGTATTTTCTAGGAAGAGTTATTAACTTTCCTGCTAAGACTGAATTCATGAATGGAATAATGCAGTCCGTGTCAAGTTTTTCTTTGGTTGCCCCAGTTTAGAGTTTCCATTCCACAGAGTCACTGGAGGATTTGGCAAGTCATGCTGGCGAATGACTGACAGGGCTGTAACCTTTTAGTGCCGGGGTGTCTCACCTGCCCCCCAGTGGGGCTAGTCGTGTCTAGTGTACTCTGTATCTGGGCCATTTTGTCCTGGGCACACTGCAGTCCGGGAGTGACCAGCACCCGAGCTCGTTTCCTTGGTGTCTGTCTTGTGTTTGGATTGTTGATGCCAGATAGCCAGTACACTATGTAGACTGGGTTCCCAATCAATGCCTTTGAGTGTTGTCTGAGTGGCATGAATGCAGCTCTTGCCAGCTCACAGTGCCCAGGGTGGGCGCTGCTCTCCAGGTGTTAATTTTCTCCAGTCACCAACCTTCCTTGCTTGTGTGCCTATTTCAGACATGTCAGCGAACGAACCCCGTTTATCAGGAGAAACGTGTCCTACACTAATCTCGTTGGTCTGGAACAGTCCATGTACAGAAGGTTTGCTCTCTACTCCTCCTACTCTCTCTCTCTCTGTCTCTCTCTGTCTCTGTCTCCGTCTCTCTTTGACCTGACACCAGGCCCCATCACCAGGGTCTCTAACCTAGATACTCACTGCACACAGCCCCACCTCCTTCCCATCATCCACTCTGGGCTGGCTGTGGGGTCTGGACAGTTGGTGGTGTCATGAAAATCCCCCCCCCCAACCCCCCGACCCCCCCCCAACCCCCCAACCCCCCGACCCTCCTCTCCCCCCTCCCTAAGTCCAGCAGGGGTGACTTTCAGATTCAGTAACTTGCAAACAGTTGTTCCGCTGATTGTTTTGCCGTTTGAAGCATCTTTCCCCAATCTTGCAATCTCAATGATTTTGGGTGTTCTTTTATGTTTCCTCATGGAATGATATTGACATTTCACTGGAAAAACCACCTTCCCTGATGCCCCATTGGAATCTGTCCTCCCCAGGAACGAGGGAGTTTTGTTTGGGCAAATACTTTGGTGTACAGCTTCACGGTGCTGGTGAGCACAACCCGTCTTGGGTCCTAATCTTCGTAGAAGAGGACTAGCAAGGCTGCTGGCAATAATCTGGTTGATGAAGGTTGGTGGTGGTGGTGGGCCTGTGTTGGCTCTGTTGGGTGTTGTTCCTTCAGCTCTAGTCATAGTCTGCTGCTCCAGTCGGTCTGCACCCGCTGGTCCTGACCAACTGCTCTGGTTTCCCCCCATCTCCGTTCCTCTGTCCATCTGGAGCATGTGCATGATTTCCCGTGGAACTCATCCCCTGTTCTGTGTGGGTGGGTCTGCCTATGGACTAGGAAGTTGTTGTCTGCTTTGCATAGGTAAGGGAAGTGTGTCCATGTTCTGCTTTGGCTTTTGAACAGACAATACCGGTGGCATTGTACGCTTTGGTCTGTGAAAGCTTAACCGATGTATTTGGATATGCTTTGGGCTGTTGAGGTCTTCTGATGTCTTCCTGAATCGTCTATGTCCTTCCTCATCCAGCGTCCAAGAGGAACGTTCATGATGGCGCTCCTTGGGCCTGACTGTACCTGTGTCCACAGGGACTTACAAGACCTTGAATCCTGGAAAGGGAGACTTCTTTCAAAACATTGCAGCAAAGTGGTCATGCCGGCTCAAGGCATTGATGCACGTTGTGTTGCAAGGAAAAATACAAACAATTCTGAATCTGGGGGGGGGGGTGGGAGGTGGGGGATGTGCGTGAAGCCTGAAACCATGCTACTGATGTCAGTGACTGAGCTGAAGTAATTTAGTGGTGGTGTCCTTGTGAAATGACAGAATCTGGTGATTGAAGCATTATGTGTTTCACATGGGGAGATAAAAACTAAAGTTTGTCTGGGCACGACTTCCTGTGGATGTCTGGCTACCGCACTCTTGGCCAATGTTTCTTCCATTGGCACTGCACGTTCAGCAGCCTGCCGAGTTGTAGGAGTTGAAGCTATATGCTTGGTTGTCACATATCTCTGTCTCTGCATGGAGGGCCATGGTGTGTCCTATAATTGGCACTCAACACCTCGGCCTGGACTTAGGTAAATCTTTTCTGTTTGATTGGCACAGCACTGCTGCGTCATGATTGGCCAGCCAATCTGCTTCCACCCTACCTGGCTTTCTTCCATTTGCTGCCACTGTCGCCAGCATGCTGCAGTCCCAGTCTTTCTCACAGCCAGTCACCAGTCACACCCACCTCCTTGGCTTTCAGTGACAGCCACAACTGCACCCTACAGTGATAGCCTATGTTCTAGTCTATGCTGATAGCCATCAGCCATGCCCACAGTGATAGCCACACTGGTACTCGGCCCACAGTGACAGCCCCACTCTCACACAGCCTTCAGTGACAGCCCCTCTCTCACACAGCCTTCAGTGACAGCCACACTCTCACACAGCTTGCAGTGACAGACACACTCTCTCACAGCCTTCAGTGACAGCCTCACTCTCACTGAGTCTACTGTAGTGACAGCCACACTCTCACTGAGTCTACTGCAGTGACAGCCACACTCTCACTGAGTCTACTGCAGTGACAGCCACACTCTGAGTACAGCAGTGACAGCCACACTCTCACACAGCCTTCAGTGACAGCCCCACTCTCACTGAGTCTACTGTAGTGATAGCCATACTCTCACTGAGTACAGCAGTGACAGCCACACTCTCACTGAGACTACTGCAGTGACAGCCACACTCTCACTGAGTCTACTGTAGTGATAGCCACACTCTCACTGAGTCTACTGCAGTGACAGCCACACTCTCACTGAGTCTACTGTAGTGACAGCCACACTCTCACTGAGTCTACTCCAGTGACAGCCACACTCTCACTGAGCACAGCAGTGACAGCCACACTCTCACTGAGCACAGCAGTGACAGCCACACTCTCACTGAGCACAGCAGTGACAGCCACACTCTCACTGAGACTACTGCAGTGACAGCCACACTCTCACTGAATCTACTGCAGTGACAGCCACACTCTCACTGAGTCTACTGCAGTGACAGCCACACTCTCACTGAGTCTACTGTAGTGACAGACACACTCTCACTGAGTCTACTGCAGTGACAGCCACACTCTCACTGAGTCTACTGCAGTGACAGCCACACTCTCACTGAATCTACTGCAGTGACAGCCACACTCTCACTGAATCTACTGCAGTGGCAGCCACACTCTCACTGAGTCTACTGCAGTGACAGCCACACTCTCACTGAGTCTACTGCAGTGGCAGCCACACTCTCACTGAGTCTACTGCAGTGACATGTATGCATCTCCAGCCTCTTCACACAGCTGAAAAGCCCACGTGTTCCCCATGCCTCTCATTGAAGGGTGACTGACCTGTGCAAATCTGTCATGCTCATTTGTGTGTGTGTTGCCACCTCCTGGCAACTTTGGTTGTTACAGTTTTGTTGCACATAAACCATTTGGTTGCAGCTGTTCCACTGGCTCTACTAACATTCAATTGCTTTGGTTGCTGTAGATTTGTAAAATTAAGTTGATTGCAGCTTTTGTTGCCGACTTGACTAATGCACTTGATTGCTGTTGTGTTGATGTTAATTGCCAACTGTTTTTGGTTTGCTTATTTGCTTTTGAAATGATTGGTGCCGTGACAATTGCAGGGGAAGCCTTGAAAAAGTGATGGGAAAAAGACAATGCTATTTTGATATATTCAGATTTAGTATAAGTTTCATTATACAACATCTCATTT
This sequence comes from Theodoxus fluviatilis, assembly GCA_034096865.1. NCBI lineage: Eukaryota > Metazoa > Mollusca > Gastropoda > Cycloneritida > Neritidae > Theodoxus > Theodoxus fluviatilis. Next base: position 42,190 of record JAWQFJ010001273.1, read on the forward strand.
TTACTTTCTTTTTAAAACTGGTGAAGTTGCTGTGAGTAGTATATGTGCGGAGAGCATATTCACTAGAGGAACGTGGTAGCAAGGTCTGTTTTATAAATAAGATCACTGTAATGGATTGTCAAGATGTTCATTGAGTTACAAATATCATCAAATAGTTGATTCTAATTACAACACAATGAAACTATGCTAACTTGCTTGCTCAGATCCTTGCCTCCGATGGAAAGTAAAAGGAAGACATCAACAGCAGGCTTGAATGGGGTTCATGGTTGCCCCACACTTGTCTTGGATCTAGCAGTATGTTGGGTTACAGTCCACTCTTGTTTTCAAGCAGGCTCGCCCAGATGGCATGATTCTAAAGTGGTGTTTCACATTTATGCATGTTGTCAAGCAGAAGCCAATAATTGGTCATGAAGCTGCTTACGAGAGGAGTGACAGCTTGTGAAATTAAGAATTGCTGTTCTACTTTTTCCATCACTTATGTGGAAAACTTTGCACCCGCAGTTGCAAGACGCTGCTCTAGCTGTGTAGACTAGAGAATTTAGATTAGAAGGAATAGATATGGCTTCCTCGGCTGTTCTCACCTCTTTGGCTTTCAGAAACAAGCCTGCTGATGCACTTTTGATTGCTCATCATTGACCAGTCTTTTGTTTGCCCCTGTTCGTTGCAGCTGCCTCATGGTCAGAGTTGTAGCATGCGAACTGGTGACCTTCTTTGGTTGGTTTGTTTGTTCCACGGCTTTTGCTTACCAAATCACTCAGCTGAATAGAGCTTCTAATATGGGTAAAGTCAGAGTTAAACCAATGCTTCACATCACTATAACAAAACTGAACATTTAATGACCATGGATGCAGACACGCCAATATTGTGCCATAGATTTAGTGGAGCTTTCTGGTTGAAGACTTAGATGCACTGTTGCCCAATAGTTGACTAGAGCACTCCAAAGTGATGGCAGACGATCAGTAGGCACATTAGATGCAGCACATATCAGCTCTGTGCTGGCAGTCGAAGCTGGACGCTGCCTGTCTGCCATTGTGTGTGTAGCACAGGGTGTGGTAAATGCTACTGCAAAGCAGCACACTCCTGGTAGACCCTACTGCAAAATGGCACACTCCTGGTAGACCCTACTGCAAAACAGCACACTCCTGGTAGACCCTACTGCAAAACAGCACACTCCTGGTAGACCCTACTGCAAAATGGCACACTCCTGGTAGATAGACCCTAGTGCAATAACAGCACATTCCTGGTAGATAGACCCTAGTGCAATAACAGCACATTCCTGGTAGACCCTAGTGCAATAACAGCACATTCCTGGTAGATAGACCCTAGTGCAAAACAGCACAGTCCTGGTAGACCCTAGTGCAATAACAGCATATTCCTGGTAGACCCTAGTGCAATAACAGCACATTCCTGGTAGACCCTAGTGCAAAACAGCACACTCCTGGTAGACCCTACTACAAAACAGCACACTCCTGGTAGATAGACCATACTGCAAAACAGCACACTCCTAGTAGACCCTACTGCAAAACAGCAGAGTCCTTGTCAAAACAGGACTTAAAAGTGAGCATGCAGTGGGTGAGGGGCGGGGCACGAGTGGCTCAATGTAGGAGGAGGAGGCAGAGGAGACACTCAGTGATAGGAGCAGAGGCTGCAGAATGTATGTATGTAACATGCATGTGTGTCGTGTATTAACTGGGCAGACTGTACATGACCGAGCTTCGAAGGGAAAACAGCATGCATGTAACATGCACTTGGAAGGACGCATATTTTCATGCAATTTATCCTTGTGCATGCTTCTTTTTGTCTTTTTTTCCCTTACATTGGGGGTGAGGTTTGCTGTTGGTTGGTTGTTTTTAACTGTTGTACAACATGTATTTCTATGTTGGTGTAGTTAATGGTTCAGTTTACTGCATCAAATGAAATAATGGATAGATCAATTAAATAGCCAATTACCTATTGCAAGGAGGAGGGGGTGGGGGTGGGGGGGGGGGGGGGGGAGAAAAGGAGGAGGAGGGAGGAGGAGGAGCAGCAGCTCTAATCAGATTGGGAATCATATCAGTTCAGTGAAAATGGACTTTGCCATTTGCTAATCTTGATGTGAATATATTTGTAGTGAGTACTGCAAGCTGACAGGATGAGGGATGTTATGGGTGGAAGTTCTGAGAGAAAGGCCATGAAGCCCAGTGAAAAAAAGCAACAGCAAATTTGTCTTGGAAATGGCCCTTGTTCACACAGTCATTCCTTTGCCCTTTGCCCTTTGCCCTTTGCAGTTTTGCAGATGTTTGAAGAAATACGAGGGATGTAAAAACAAATTGAAAACTACAAAAATGAAAAGACAAATTAATATGGACAGAAACACATGCCCTCCCCCTCCCCAAATACACACACACACACACACACACACACACACTCCAACATATGCACACACAGTTCTACCACATACTTGCGCGCACACACACACATGCACACACACACACACACACACACACACACACACACACACACACACACACACACACACACACACACACACACAAAACCAGAAACATGCATGCACATTATGATATAGACGGACAAGACTGTTGGAGTGATAGATATGTGGATAGAATTGGGTGATTATGAATGTAAACTTAAAAAATAATCTTGCATGACTTTCCCTCTACCTCATGGCCTTATGATTCACAACTTTATTTACCTGAACTCTTTTTGATCCTTGATTTCTGACATTGTCATTTTGTTGGAATGCTCTGTTGGAATCAGCCAGATATTTCTTCTTCCATACATCACGTGCTTGACTAGACTGGGGGTGAAGGCCGAGTTGTGAGGTGCACTGTGCCGAGATATGTGAGAGCTAGAACAGAGTCTATGCAGGACAGACGCGCAATAGAGCTAGACTAGCATTCAGAGATAAAACACACAACATCAGGTAAAGTTTGTAGTCGCTTGTTGAAACAAAGATATTTAGTAATGGAGACACTTGGATCAGGATGCCAGATAAATCAAAGGCACACATTTTCAGCTAAGGAGTTGTTATCAGACGCCAGAGGTTAAAGCATGTCCTGACAGGAGCGACCAGTACATGAATAGAAGTGACATCACCCTTACTGGTCTAACCAGTTAGCACACTAGAGACTTCACCTGCCGGCGAAACAGTCTCTGGTACAGTTGACATCACATGATGGAAGGATTTCGTCCAAAAAATTCAAAAGAGGGTCACACGAGAGGCGTGTGGCATAGCCGATCTGCTCCCTGACATACGCTGTTAAAGTAGTTCTAAGACTCTTGCCTGAAACTCATGACTTACTTTTGTTGAGGCAATAAACAAGCGTTTGTTTGGTTTGTGTTGAAATGGAAACAAGTTTTGACATCTGAATGATTTCTGTAAAAAGTGGAGAGAAAAATAGTATCAAAACAAACTAGTTTTGGCGCAGTGCTGTAATGCGAAGGCTCAAGTCTATTGCTCATTCATTGCAAACTGTACCAGAGTCACTACTGACTCAGGTTCACAGAATGACCTGTTAGTACATGTCCTTACCTCTGGCATCTGATGAAGACTTTTGGGCAGAACACTTGTGCCTTTTACTTATTTTGCATCCCATTCAGTACATCTCCTTGTTCACATGCATTCTCTTAATGAATGACCAAAACTTAACCTTGAGTTGTGTGTTTTTTCAAGTTGGAAGAGCAATCACCTTGTAGAAGACTAATGAGTCTTCGCTGTGTGAGATGTGCCAGTGCTAGGAGAGAGAGCCCTTGCAGGCCGTAGGTTTGGGCGCCTGGCTGACATGTGATTGGCTGTGTGCAGGCACCAGACGGACAAGGCAGGGGCCAGCCAGCTCATCAAGTCCCTGTCCAGCAGCAGCTTCCAGGCTGCGCTGCACTCGAGCACTTCCATAAACACTCTGCACAACAGCCATTCCATGCCCAACAAGTCCAAGCTGGATCAGCAGGCCCCCCATGACCACGGCCCTGCCCGCCTGGAGATGGTGAAGGTGGACGTGGACAACAACATGGTAAGCAAGGACTCGCTGTGTGTCTGTGTGTGTGCTTGATGCCTTCAGTCTCCTCGCTGGCAACTATGAGCTCTTGCAATGTCATTCCCTGTGTGGAGAAAGTTTGGACCAGATCTGTGCTGCATAGTTTCTTCATCTTTCAGCGTCTGGCTGACAGCAAAGTGGGTGGCTTTCTTCAGATTCATGATGATGATTTCAGTTAGAGAGTTGAGAGAACCCGATGGCGGATCTTGCCTGCCTTGATATTTACCCAAGTTTGTCATTAAAACAAAACAGCAGGTATGCAATGATAAAAAAAAACGGTTTTTGTTCTTAAGTTATAAATTTGAATAAATAAGAAAAAACACACGACACACCAAAATCAAAGACTTTCGGGCACACGTCCTTCTTCAGTGAAAATAGATAAGAAGAAGGGTGTGTGCCCAAAAGTCTTTGATTTTGGTGTTAGCCGTGTGTTTTTTTCTTGTTCAAAGTTATAAATTTGAGAGAGGATAGCCTGTAATGGAGAAATTTTATCAGGAAGGAAAGGCATAGTTGTTATTTCAACTGTGTTGTCAATCTCTGTCACATGGTTAGCCTGACAGGCATATTCTTGCAAGCCCCATCTGTCTAACTTGTATATTTTACCTAGTATCAAGATCATATCAAACATGACTCCATCAAGCAAGGTTGTGGTTGCCACCGTGTTGTAGAAAACTCAGCTAGAGAGCACTCGAAAAGTGCAAACCTCCACCAAGGATACCGCAATTTCTCTTCCATGACCTCCATGACCTCCATGACCTCCATGAGCTCCATGACCTCCACGACCTCCATGACCTCCATGACCTCCATGACCTCCATGACCTGTACAGTTCAGTTCATATTAGTGGCTAAAGCAGATTTCTGAGTGCAGATTGCAGAGATGTCATCGATAGTTTCACATCATCAACTTAGTGATTTGTGCTGAAATTTCTCATTTTGGTTGTATTTCCAATACGAGAAAACGGATAACCTCCAAAATTTCATGGATTCTTCCTTGGGTGCAACCCTGACCTTCCACCAAATTTTGTTCTGATCCATTTTGAACTTGTTGAGTTATTTTGCTGAATAACCAACTAAATAATGAACTAAGGGTAGAACAGAACCTCGTTGGCAGTGGAAATAAAACCTGGGCTCACCTCCAGGCTGTGGTAGTCATAGAGGGGAATAAGGGATGGGACCCGAGATGTCATGGGAAGAAATAGGCCAAAGGCGTGGAGCAGGAAGTCAATGGAAGACAGTGGGTGGTCACAGGAAGCAAGTTGTATGTCGGCATCCCGCACCAGATTCTTCCTTCCAAAGATTCTTGGCTTGCCCCTTTCCCAAGCTGCTTCCTTGCCTCATGTGATCTGCCATTGATTGACTTTTGCAAGTGGTGGCTGGCTAGTGTTTCTGCATTTGAGTGGTTGGGAGTGTGTATCATCCTCTCGTTTGATGTGATTTGCAACTGCTGTTCATCATAAACCTGATGATGGCTGCAGAGTAATTTTCTAACTTCTTGGGTGAGCCAGTGAATTATCATGTCTTTTTTAATTTGGTTTTGCTTATTCAAAAGTGTTTTGTGTAATGGTCATACATATGATATGCTTTGTGCAGTTTTTTAAAACTAAACCTGTACCTACCATTTAAATGTCTTCTGTCCTCTAAAGAGATTAACTGGACTTTACCCATTTAGAAGGGATATCTGCAGAAAGATCACAATTACTTGTTGGCAGAGCTATATCAGCAGTCCCTTCATCTTTGTACCAAGTTTTCTTTTCCAAAGCTAATGCATCCAAGTTTATTCACTCTCCCTGCATGTTTGTTAAATTCTCAAACAATAATGCATCATTCTTTGTCAAGCTGTGCATCCAAGCTTCTGAACTTTGAGTGAGAATAAGAACATATCTTATTCATGAACTTATCAGATGCATTCACCTAAGTTGGCTGTCAGAAAACAAAGGGATAAGGAACACCAGTGACTGGGATATTTCTTGAAAAGGGGCAGGAAAGGCGGGAAAGAGGAGGAATGGGTGAGGTGTGGATATGACACATCCCAATGCAGTCGCACAGCCTGTCTGAGAGTCACATGATTGGATCAGATCGGAGGGAGATCTGCCCTGGATGGTTTTCAGATATGATGACGGTGGAGTGGAAAACGGTTTTCTCAAAAGTACTTTCAATGTTCACTCTCTCTGTCTCTTCTGTGTCTGTCTCTGTCTCTCTCACTGTCTCTCTGTCTCTCTGTCTCTCTGTCTCTGTCTCTCTCACTGTCTCTCTGTCTCTCTGCCTCTCTGTCTCTGTCTCTGTCTCTCTCTCTGTCTGTCTCTCTCTCTGTCTCTCTCTCTGTCTGTCTGTCTGTCTCTCTCTGTCTCTCTCTCTCTCTCTCTCTCTCTCTCTCTCTCTCTCTCTCTCTCTCTCTCTCTCTCTCTCACACACACATGTGCGCACATGTATGTGGTTGGTGATGTGGTACTTTCTGTTTCTTAGAAATCTGACAGACGAATATAGTACATCTGATATGGTTGATTATGTAATTATTGATGTCAAAACTTAATAAATTATGTATAAAATATCAATGACTTTAAAAAAAATGGAAAGAAAAAACCCCATAAAATGTCACTGAATGTATCTTAATGTTTTTTAAAAAGGAGAAAGAAAAAAACACTAGCAGATGTGTGCAGTTTCAAGGGATTACGGCAAATTCTGGAAGCTGAAGTCTTATTCAGTGCACTTCGGCTATAAAACATGCTTGTATGCATGTGCACGTGTACTTGCACACATACACACATGCAAACACACACACACACATACACACACACACATGCATGCAAACACTAACACACACATACACACACGCACACACACACGCACACATGCACACACACACAAACACTCACACACATGCAGAGATTTGAAACCTGTGTCTGTGCCTGCACTAGATGGAGTTATTGTAGGTGATAAGGTTAAATTGAAATCATTATGAACATGTGTGCGAAAATGATGCACTTGGAAAAGTCAACATGACTTTACATTTTCATATAAGACTGTGAATTGGCAGTTGGCAAACAAAGTCAGCATAGCTGTTCCTTCCCTCCCTCAAGCTCTGTTCCTGCTAGGGGTACTCCTGCTGCTCATGTTTTACTTGCTTTTGCCTTTCCTTGTGCTCCTCCTCCTCCTCCTCCTCCTCCTCCTCCTCCTCCTCCTCCTCCTCCTCCTCCTCCTCCTTCTCCTCCTCCTCCTCCTCCTCCTCCTCCTCCTCCTCCTCCTCCTCCCTCCTCCTCCTCCTCCTCCTCCTCCTCCTCCTCCTCCTCCTCCTCCTCCTCCATCTCCTCCTCCTCCTCCCCCCTCCTCCCACCTCCTCCTCTCTTCCTCCTCCTCTTCCTCCTCCTCTTCCTCCTCCTCCTCTCCTCCTCCTCCTCCTCCTCCTCCTCCTCCTCCCTCCTCCTCCTCCCTCCTCTTTCCTCCTCCTCCCTCCTCCTCCCTCCTCCTCCTCCTTCCTCCTCCCTCCTCCTCCTCCTCCTTCCCTTCCTCCTACTCCTCCTTTTCTTTCTCCTTCTCCTCCTCTTCCATCTTCTCCTCTTGCATCTTCTTCTGCTCCTCTTGCTCCTCTACCTCCTCTTGCTCTTCTTCATTTTCTTCCTACTTTTGCTCTGCTTGCTCCTCTTCCTTCTCTTGCTCCTCTTCCAAATTTTGTTCTTGCTTCTCTTGCTTCTCTTGCTCTTCTTGGTCCTCTTTCTTCTCTTCCTTATCTTCCTTCTCTTCCTTCTTTTGCTCTGCTTGCTCCTCTTGCTCCTCTACATT
>JAWQFJ010001273.1:55000-85244 GCA_034096865.1 Theodoxus fluviatilis
ACACACACAAATACAGACTAACAGAAATACAGAGAGAGAGAGACACATACACAGACATGCACATGCTGAAAGAGGATGAGGAGGATGGAGACAGACACACACATACACACACATCTATAGACAGACATACAAGCACAAACAGAGAGAGAGAGAGAGAGAGAGAGAGGGTGTGGTGGGTGTGGGGGGTTTGATGGTTTTTGACTCACATGCGAAGCAAAAGTGAGTCTATGTACTCACCCGAGAGAGAGAGAGAGAGAGAGAGAGAGAGAGAGAGAGAGAGAGAGAGAGAGAGAGAGAGGGTGGGGGTGGGGGTGGGGGGAGAGGGGTAGGAGAGAGAGAGAGAGTGAGGCACACACACACACACACACACACACACACACAGAGAGAAAGACACACACACACACACAGAAAGACAGATGGAGAAGCAGAAACAGACACAGACAGATGGACATACAGACAGACAGGCAGAGACAGAAACACAAACACACACACAGATCATCATAATACAAGGACGCATGCTTTTCAGACGGCGGCAGGAGGTGTGCATGTGGCGGTGATGCCAGCAGACACTCAGAAGAACCAGCAGGCCAAGGAGATCATGCGACGCATTCCCTTTGGCGCAGAGGCCTCCACTGTGCTAGTGGGCTCTGTGGATTTCCTGGAAAAACCCACCATGGCCTTCATCAGGCTGGCAGAGGGACAGGTCAGTGCTACTCGTGGCTGTCATTGTCACTCCTGAGGGTTGGGGGTAAGAACAGACCCATGTCATCTCCTTTTGTGATGTGTACAAAGTTAATAACTGGGGAAAATTGAGACTGGGCAAACCAGCTCTTGTGGTTTTGCGGCCTGTTCTGGGAAAATCAGGGTGAGGTCAGATTTTTTTGGCATTGAAAACATGGTAGCTCTTCCTTTAGCGGGCCACACTAGTGGACTCGTCCAAGGAAAGGGATGCTTGAAGTTGACGTGCTTCACCGCCAGATGGGCGACATCACCCCATTGGCTGAGATTTGCCGTGTATTTACATTGGGCATTAATGCTGATGTAAAATGCACAGCAAATCTCAGCCAATGAGGTGATGTGGACCATCTGGCGGTGAAGCATGTCAACTTGAAGCACCCCCTTTCCTTGGTGGAGTCCACTAGTGGGGCCCACTAAAGGAATGCACTCCGAAAACACACTCAGTTGGAGAGTTATTTGAATATCCATTAATTTGATATGCAAATTTGTTGCAATATCTTTAAAAGTGACTAGGTTATGAAAAAGAGTAAAGGTTTAGAAAAACCACCATAGAAAAAAAGGACTTTGTAGAAACAACAGAGGCAATCGACACAGTGACCAACTAAAACACATGTTAAAGTCTATTTCTAAGCAGAATCATGAAAATCTGTATTTAAAAAATGTGATACATAATTGTTTCATCTGTTGGAAATTGCCAATAACTCATTTCACCTGCCCGCCACATCTCCCTACGTGTTTCACGTTTTATTAGCAAAATTCTAGGGACATCATGACTTGATTAGCGTTTTCCCTTAACTAATGTAGTGATTTTCATTCTCAATGGCCATAAACAACCTACAAAGGCCAATAGGCAGTAAAACTCATCCATCCATCCATCCATCCATCCATCGACCCACCCACCCACCCACCCACCCATCCATCCATCCATCCATCCATCCATCCATCCATCCATCCATCCATNNNGAACTCATTTTGGGATTATTTTAGTATTTTGTGATTGCTCTCTTCGTCGCTTGAGAGACGTCGTGCTTTTTGGCTGATGGCTGAACACGCGAGTAGGAGTGAGAGTTGAGACAGTGGCGCACGGACTCAACGGCAGCTGAGGCAAAGAAGGAATCATCTCCAGGCGTAATATAAGTTTCACATATATTTAGTTGAAATGAGGCATTGACTGATATTTGCTGTGGGGCTCCGATTGTGGACTGTTGAATCACTTAGATCCTAATACAGCATTTGACTATAACGGTTTCGTTCCTTCATGATGATATATGGATTGTTAGTCAACGCTTATAGACAGAACGAACTATAAAGAAATCTGCTTTTGAAGTCGGATTGATAGAGACAGCAAACTTATTCAGACCAAATATTGCAACTTCAAGCTGTTGTATGTTGTTTGCGGTCATGAATGTATACATCTGAGCTAGTAATAATAATAATAATAATAGATCACTCTTGTAACGCGCAATACTCCCACACAGTGAGTACAAGTCTAATGAACTCTAACTGGCTCTACTAGTTTGCCAAAAGGCCTTTGTTTGAATTATGTTGCTCTGTCAGCGATTGTAATCAATCAGACCTTGTTACCTGGGTGGAAAGGTGGTAACCATTATGGGAATCACTATTGAGGCACACCGATTGCGCATCGGGATGTTCGCTGGCGGAAAACCGCGCAAGAAGATGCAACATGAAATTGGCTTGCACTTTTCCAAAGGCATGTTGGCCTTCTGTGTGTTTACCGTTCTCTTACTCATCGCTGGGATCGAATCCAATCCATGCCCATGCTCTAACGATGAAATCATGACAAAACTAAATGAGATGAGTGCGGACTTCAAAAATGATATTGGGGAGATCAAGGCTAGCATAGCAAATGTCAAAGGTGAAGTTGATCAGGTGAGAAATGCATGCAAAGCTCTGAAGGAGTCCTGCGACGATTTGAAAAATTTAACGAACAATATCAGCATGAACATTGATGAAATGGAACAGCGACTGGATAAACTTGATTCTCAACAAGAAATAGACAGAGATACACTAGATACTGTGTCATGTGAGAACGAGAAACCAAAGGCTACTGAGGATGGCCTTGAAAATGAGGTTGATGAACTTGAGTCGCGATCACGGCGTGAAAACCTTAGATTCTTAGGCCTCGCTGAAGACGAGAATGATTCTCACGAGCGTTGCACAACAACTATTGTGAACACGCTGAATGAATTTTTCACATTCAACGCATGGTCTGCTGATGACATATCACGTGCTCATTGAGTCGGCAACAGGCAGAACGCACGAAACCCACGTCACCTCATTGCCGGGTTCACCCGCTGGAGCGATGTCGATGGTATTCTAAAAAATCAGGCCAGGGAGCGGATGAGAAAGGCAGGATTGCGCATCAGCACTGATCTAACTCGTCGCCAGATAGCGCATGTCAAAGAACCCCAGGCAAGAGGCAAGTTTGCCTACTTCAAAAGGGGTCGACTGGTGATGGAAGATCGTCACAACACCGTTGGAGCAAGCGGCGGTACCAGTACAAGAGGTGCCTTCAAGCACAGCAGCTCGAGCGGTCGCGGCGACAGAGATGGAGGATCGCAAACACGCAGTCGCACCGCTGGTGAAAACTTTAGGTTGGGCGTCGATGACGCCCACGCCTTTGATCCTCGCTCCTGAAAGTGTGGCCTTGGCCAGGAAGCATCGGGAAGTTCACCTGCATGGGATTCGCCGACGATGACCAGAAGGCAAGGTGACGACGTAAGAACTCGGCTTTCTAAACTGACTTTATTCTGTTGGAATGTCGAAGGTCTCATTTCCAAATTGAACTTTCCGGAATGTTTTTCTTATGTTGAGGGTTGTTACTTTGTCTGCCTCACAGAGATATTTATCGAGTATCTATCGGATAACATATTTCCGAATTTTGAAGTGTTTATCTCGCCAGCAATTTTTTTTTCAAGTATGGGAAGAAGATCAGTTGGAGTACTATGTTTAGTTAGGGAAGAAGTCGCATCTTACTTTGAACATATACAATGCCGATATGACAACATTCTTGTGTTTAGGGTAACGGAATCACTTTTTGCAACCCCATGTAGTTGTCTTTTATTCTGTGCGTACATCCCACCTGTGGACACCATATTACGACTCAGTAGAAGAATTAGATGGGTTAGCAATATTAGAAACATGCATGAATGAAATTTGTTCCCAGTATAGTGATTGTAAAAGTTTTCTTTGTGATGATTTAAATAGTAGAACAGCAAATTACATTACAGCGGCTGAATGGAATATGTATGATGTCAGATCAGAGCCGGTTATAGAATTACGAAATTCGCGAGATGTTTTTCTAAATGAATATGGCAGATCACTTTTAACCTTGTGTGCATCATATGAGTTGACAGTTTTGAATGGCAGTGAGGAATCTCCAGAATCGGGAGAGTTCACATATCTATCACCACAGGGAGGAAGTGTAATTGACTATTTCATTGTTTCAAGGGATATTTCATATGTATGTTCAGAACTGAGATTTGTACATTCCATACTGTCTTCCCAGTTGCCAATGGAGCTGACTGTTCAAAGCTGTACAGCAATGAAGCGAAATGGAGGAGGCATAAAGGAAAGTAAGATAATTTGGGATAATTCATTGACTGAACATTACAGAAATGACCTGCAAAATTATCTAGAAAATGCTGTGATTATGCTGAAAGATAGAGAAAGGGGATGTGAGAATGATGACACCATTAACATTGATGTGGACGAAGAAGTTAATAAGCTGACACAGTGTATGATTGAATCCGGTAAATGTATAGAAAAAACTTTTGTACGTGGTGTAGGAAATTCTCTTGGTATGATGGCGAATGCTATGATATGAGAAGGAAAGTAAGAAAGTACTTTCGTATCTTTAAGAAGACGCTGCTGACGAAAGACAGAGAGCAGTATTTCACACAGAGGAAGGCATACAAAGTCCTTATAAAAACGAAGAAACTTAACTACCACAGAATTGTCAGCAACTCTCTGTACTAATATCAACAACTCGCAAATATTCTGGAATCACATAAAGAGATTAAACTCGAGATTTGTAACGCCACCTAATATTTCAAAGAATGATTGGTGAGATTATTTCAAGCAAATCTTCCAGGAAGCCGCATCAGTGGGCTCATCAGTGATCGAGTCTGGAACATTTTGTGACGATGTGAATGAAGTCAATGATTTGAATAGCGAGATAGGAGAAGACGAAATCACATCAGCGATTGACCAATTAAAGGTACACAAAGCATGTGGACCAGACAAAGTACTAGCAGAAATGTTAAAGTCGTCTACTGCACTACTGGTCCCCTATCTGCAAACTTTGTTTAATATTTGATAGTGGTTCATTTCCTACTAGTTGGCGAGAATCAATCATTGTACCACTGTACAAGAAAGGTAACCGTAATGATCCAAACAACTACAGAGGTATAAGTTTGACAAGCACACTTAGTAAGGTCTTCCTACACATTCTAAATTATCGTCTGCAAGAGGACAGAAGAACACGGACTGATCTCGGAGGAACAGGCTGGTTTTAGGAAAGGATATAGTACAGTGGACAATATATTCACTCTTTATGGTATTATAGAAAGGTATTTACGAAGAAGAAAGGTGTATGCAGCTTTCATTGATTTCTGCAAGGCCTTTGACAGCGTATCCAGAGATTCGCTTTTTACTATCCTAAGACAGAAAGGTATTACAGGAATAACGTTTCATATACTAAAATCTATGTATTGCTGTATTCGAAGCTGTGTGAAATGCCCGAATGGGTACACAGACTATTTTGAATGTATCTCGGGATTGAAACAGGGGTGCAAATGCTCGCCGATTCTTTTTTCCTATGTTGTAGGGGAGGTAGCAAGAGAGGTTACCCGGAAGGGCAGGCATGGCATTCAATTATATCCTCCTCTTTGCGGATGATGTCGTGGTCTTGTCTGATACACCCATGGGTCTACAGAACCAGTTAAATAACCTATAAGCTGCTGCTGTGTCTGTGGGGTTGAAAATCAATATGACCAAATCGAAGGTAATGGTATTCCGTTTTGGAGGTCGTCTGGCAGCCCATGAACATTGGCATGTTGGAGGAGAAAAACTAGAGGTAGTAAATCAGTATAACTATTCAGGATACAGATTTTCTACGAAACCGTCCTACAATGCAACGCAAAATAGTTTGGCAGTTAAAGGAAAAAGGTGGCAGTAGTGCAAGCTATGAAACCTATAAAGAAAATATGTACATCCCCAAAGGTCATCTTCAAGGTATTTGATGCTCAAATCCAACCAATTCTGCTTTATGGTGCTGAGATATGGGGGTTGAGCAGTTGCAAAGAGACTGAGAGAGTTCATCTATATATGCTGAAAATGTTTCTCAATGTGTCCAAAAGAACTCCTAGTTTGATGGTTTATGGTGGCACATGCCATTATCCATTGTACATTTTGGCAATACTACGATGTGCAATATACTGGCTACGGATACTGAAGATGGATGATACAAGATTACCGAAAAAGGTATACCAAATGATGATAGGTACTGGTAACGCAAATTATTGTTGGGCCATGCAATTGATATATTATCTGATTATGGCTTTGATGAGGTATGGAGGCAACAAACGGTTTATGACGAAAGGTCCTTTCTGAAAGAATTAAAATACAAACTGATGTGTCGCTTTAAAGATGGTTGGAACACTCACTTGTTAACAAGAGAGAGGTACTCTCCATACAAGGTGTTCAAATCCAATCACAATACTGAGCAATATTTGTATGACTTAGACAAACCTATCTTCAGAGATTTGTATATACGGTTTCGTTTGGGTGTAAGTGAACTCTATGTACATCGATATAGATATAGTGAGCCACCTTCTTTGTTATGCCCCAGCTGCAACGAAAGTGAAGAGGATGATATGCATTTTCTGTTCACATGTCCAGCATATGAAGATTTAAGGATGAAATGCCTGCACTTTTGTATAGGACTCATGCAAGACAGCCTAGCAGTATGTTTTTCAAGTGATGAGAGGGAAAGAGTGAGATGTGTGAGCTCTTATTTATTTCAGTCATTTAAGAGAAGGTCTCTATCATTAGAAAATGTTTGATTCCGAGTCATTGTACTGGGCCGATGGCCTCTACAATAAAGTGTTCGTTCGTTCGTTCTCTATCTCTATCTATCTATCTTCGTTGCGTTTGTTTACTACCCGAAGGCTTTTTATTTCCTTTGACAGAATTAGTCTTCGGACAGTGTTGGCGGAGTCAGGCCTATGAACAAAATTCTTGAGAATGCTAAAATCGGTTTATACACAAGTGCTAGCTTGCGTACGGTGGAATGATGTCATGTCAAATTTCTATGACTGCTCGGTTGACGTATTACAGGGGCAGTCGGGTGGCCGATACTTTTTGTCTGTTCATTGAGAACGTTGCAAGGTACAAACGCACACTCAGGCGCCATGGTATACAGATACTGCCCGGGATGTCAGAAATATTTTCCTTATCTTTGCAGATGATATCGTTCTACTTTACATAACTCCAGTTGATCTACAGTGCCAAATAAATAACTACGCTTTCGAAAGACTGGGCCGTTACGTTAATACTGACAAAAAATATCATGGTCTTCCGGAAGGGCGGATTTCTGGGCCGAGGGGGAAGGTGGTCTACGAGAGGTGCAGACCTAGAAGTCGTTGACGAGAATAAATATTTAGGATATGTACTCACTACTAAATTGCAGGTATCTTTTGCTCTCGACAGCCTCTCAGTGATAGCCAAGGAGAAAACTGAACACCTGATTAAGGCGATATGGCAACTCCGCACGGTGAATATAGCAGTCTTGTACGATGCCCAATTACTGTATTCTTTACTGTATGAATCAGAATTGTGGGGATTGGAGACAAGAGAAACCGTAAAGAAAGCGCACATGTCTGCATGCAAGCGCTTCCTCAATGTATAGATTATAAAAACACCAAAATGTGATGTGCAGTGCTAGTGGTGACCTGGGTAGGTATCAATGTCCATCGACACTACTGTTTGGGCAGTAAAGCACTGGTTATGGTTGAGCAGGATGTTGGTAAACAGACTGACAAAGCAGGCATAACTGATTAATGTTATTGAAAGAAAACGTGTGTGCAAAATTGAATTGGGCTAATTCAGTTGAACGATATTTGTCAAGACAGGGATTTGCCTAATGGTGAGTATGCACACGAGAATAGTTTTATTTGATCACTGAGAGGCTCCATGCCCGCTCCCAACAGGAATGGCACATGCAATTGAATCAAAGTGACCGATTTTCTTTCTACAGGTCTTTTAAGCGAACATTACGGTGCGAAAGTTGAATGAAATAAAGTCTAGGGATGCATATATGCATGTGCGTGGGAAATTTTGCACTGGGGGCAAACGCACATGATGCAGACAGATTGAGTCCATTTTGTAGAGAGTATGAGGATGAAAGTATGTTTTTAATTCATTGCCATACATATGACGATTTGAGAGAAAAGTGTCTTCAAAGCACATGCAACGAGCCAGATATGCTGGCCAGCACACCTGATAAACGGAGGTGAAATGAGGAAAACACGAGATGTTTCGATGTATATATTTTACGCATTTAAACTTCGCTATAAACCCTGACGACAATTGTATGTAGAGTGCAACAAGTTGAGGGGTTGGTGATGCAATATTGTTCATGCTGCATTCTGTGTACACACATCTGGAAAAGACCTCTGCTTGTGTTAGAATTATGTTTTTTTATTTTTCTTCTGCATTTCAGACTATTCAGCCTCATCTTTTGGCTCAGAAGTTACAAAACACGTCTTTGCATCCTTGTACTGTGAAATGGATTCTGGATTATTTAGTAGATAGACCACAGTTTGTCCGATGGAACGGTACTTTTACATCAGACATGATTAGCACTTTCACCGGAGCACCTCAAGGTTCAGATTTGTCGCCTTTTTTGTTTACATTGTACACATCGGATTTTAAAGTGCAAGGCGAGTCATGTCATCTTCAGAAATTTTCTGATGACTCCGCCGTGGTTGGTTGCATCTTTGATGATGATGAAAACTTGTACAGAGAACATATTGATGATTTTGTGTCTTGGTGTGATGCCAACTATTTAGTGTTAAATGCAAGCAAGACGAAGGAAATGATTTTTGATTTTCGAAAGAAGAAAGAGATTGTCCATCCTGTAGTCATCAAGGGGGAATCTATTGAGATTGTTAGTGAGTACAAGTATTTAGGGGTAGTTTTCGATAACAAGCTCAGCTGGTTCAATCATGTTGATGCTGTTTTCAAAAAGACACAGTCAAGATTGTTTTTCCTTCGCAAACTAAGATCATTCAATGTTTGTAACAAGATGCTGAACATGTTCTATCAGAGTATGGTGTGTTGGTGTTTGCATCGGTGTGTTGGGGAGGGAATGCCACTGCAAAGGACACTGGCAGGCTGAACAGGCTCATTAAGAAAGCGAGCTCTGTTGTGGGCCAGAGCCTTGACACTTTGGAAACCCTTGTTGAGAGAAGACTTGCCAGTAAGTCAAGAGCTATTCTGCTCGATTCAGGGCATCCCCTCCACGGCGCACTGATGGATCTCCGCATCACACGGAATGGGAGATTTATCATGCCACCGTGCCGAACAGAGCGTTTTCGGCGTTCTTTCATTCCTTCAGCTGTCAGATATTTTAACAGCAACCGAGCCATTGTTCTGGCCACAGACTATCAGTGATGCTTTTTTAACAGAATTTATTTGTTAGATTTAAGGTCATGGTGGATTTATTTTTGGTCATTTTGGCACTGTGTGTGTTCGTGTTGACACTAGCATGTATAACTATCTAGCTTAGTGTGAATGAATGTATGTATGTATGTATGTATGTATGTATGTATGTATGTATGTATGTATGTATGTATGTATGTATGTATGTATTTTTTGGTGTGTCATGCTGTGTGCATGTAAACGAGCATTGTCCCCCTGTACTCCCCTCCTTCTCCCTTTATCCCTCCCCCTGATGCAGCCTCCGCCCATCCAACGCACCATTATGTTAATATTCATGTATGTAACTTTGTAGTCTTGAATAAAGAATGGAAAAAAAATGTAAAAGGGCATTGTAGTCATACATATTAATTGATTTCATTATCATGGTTGTTCTGAGTTTTTTTAAATAACTTTAATAATCATTAATGACCCATGTATGCTGCTGACCAATTTAATTTCCTTATGGATTAATAAAAGCTTATGAGTTTTGAGTTAAGTGCAAGATGAATGTACATCATTATCATGCTAACAAGTCAGTATAGATATATTTCTTGTAATGCATTAAGTACACTGTCGATAACTGTACAATGCTGTAAAGGACATAGTAACCATAATTAATGTATTTTATAAGTTCATGCCCGCTATCATTTGTATCATTTATAGACATTTATTTGATTCTATGCTATTTACAAGTGTGATTCCACAAATGTACTGATTTTACATATGTACATAAATGTTTTGGTTTTATGTAGGTGTTGCGTGCACGTGGTCTGCTACTTGCGGTCCGTCCCAGCTTGCGCCAGGAAAGTAGAAGCAGGACAGGCGTGTGTTTTCTTACAGGATGGTTATTCCCGGACTGGTCAGCGCTTCCAGCAATCACTCCTGCACCTACAGTGGTCACTCGTGCTGCTCAGGCTGCCCCTCAATACGGCTCCGATAGCCTTCCAAGCGCTCTCAGCTTCCAGTCACCCGTGCTGGACAGACTGCGCCTTAATACAGCTCTGACAACCTTCCAAGCACTCCCTTCCCGTCAACAGTCTCTCCTCCAGTCTCTTGTGTTATCATGTACATACGTTTATATAGTGCCGTGCTTGGGTTCAAGAGTATCCCCAGCGACCTCTGCCCTGCCATGTCGGCATACTCGAGGGTCAATCGGTGGTCAGACGCTTACTGCGTAGGGGGGATGGGGAGTTTCCAGTCCCCCACCCCCCACCCAGCATGCCACTGACTCACCCTGACACCCTGACCCTCTGCGCGCTGACCAGGCAGAAATCGCCTCCACCCCCTCTCACAGACAAAGGAGGCGCTGACTCATTCTGACCCCCCTCTTACAAAGGGGGGAAAGCCCCCGAACCTTTTGCAGGCACTTTACATTACATTCACATCCGCAGGCATTTCACATTCCTTTGCAACATAGGCCTATATATACACGTATGTTGCACTATCATGACTGGTCGTCGGCCGCAATAAAGAAATCAAACAATCAACCTCTCTCTCTCTCTCTCTCTCTCTCTCTCTCTCTCTCTCTCTCTCTCGTTCTCTCTAAAATCAATATACCAAAGCGTCCTTCTCGTCTACCTCTTCCTCGACCTTGTCTCCTTTTCCCTCTACTCCAGCACCACTGCCACGAAAAAGTACTCAGATTTGCAGGGTTGTATATAGGCTATAGCACAGATTTGTCAAACAGCATCAAGGGGACTTATTGGTCATGTACGTTGTGAAAGAGCACAGTTTAAGGCAAGAATGGAGAAAAGAAAACCTAAGGAGATACTTTTCTTCCTGGAGTTCATCTTGCTTATGAACAAGAATTAAGGGGGAGGTCCAGAGAGGGTGAAGCTTCGCTCACGTCAGTTCTACGTGGCTACCTCGAACGGGTAATTACCCACGCTGAGACGTACCAGCTGATCAAGATCAGGTGTCACAGGATATTTCGGAACCGGACGAATGGGAACCATTCCGATTTATCCTGGCCCTGGTGGCAGGATTTTTCGGAACCATTCCGATTAATCCTGACTCTAGTGGCAGGATATTTAGGAACCATCAGGATATTTCGGAACCGTTTAGAAGGTCATTAGCCGACATACATTTGTGACTTTACGACTTTTTCTAAACATATTTTGATGAGATTAGTCTCACACTTTGATGAGGTAGTGCAATAAATCTCTTCTCACCTACCTGTTTATCTTTTTGTTTATGATGCATTCACGCACAGAAGGCCCACATGGCTTCACTAATATTCTGTCTCCATCATTCCGTGTCACAATTCACTGAGTTACAACTCACTGTACTCCAGCGCGTGAGTTTTGAATTACAAATAAAAAGTGTACAAAGTGTAAACTCTGATTTGAAACCTTCTAGAAACTCAGAAAATCATACGAAAGCATCTAGAAGGTGGTTCCGAAATATCCTGGTGGTTCCGAAATATCCTGCCGCCAGGTGTGGGATAAATGGGAATGGTTCCGAAATATCCTAGGATTTTTGGGAACCGGTTCCGATTTATCCTGGTTCCGAAATATTTTACGACACCGGGACAAGACGAGTATGTAGACAGATCGTGCTTGAAGAGAAGGGTTAAGAGGTTAATTTGGGGGTGGAGTAGGGATGGGGGGTTGTGGTAATGGGGGAAAGAGGCAATGGGTAATGTTGGAAAGGCTGGGGGTTGAAAAACAGGTTCGGAAGGAGAGAATATAAAAGTAGAAAGTGGGCCAAGGCAAGGGGGGGTGGGGGTGGGGGGGTGGGGGGTGGGGGACAGGGGAGAAGAAAGGGGGGACAGCTGAGGTCAAAAAGTCACAATCATTACACACATCCGGGAATAAAAGTTGGAAACTCCAGAGGCGGGGTTCCGAGAAGCGGTCCTAAACGCAATCCTGTCGCGGGACCAGAGGCGCCTTTCGTTTCGGAAGGTGTAAACGATGTTTACAAACGAGCGCTCACGGCGAGCGCTCGTGAAGCCCATCACTGCTATAATGCTTGAACCTGCCACGAAAGCGCTCGCCGTGAGCGCTCATCTCTGAACACTTTGTATACCTTTGGAAATGAAACGCGCCTCTGGGCCCGCGAGAGGATCGCGCACTGGGAAATCCCCCTGAGAGGGGGAGTGACACCACACAGGAAATCAGAAAGAAAAAAGAGTCAAAACTCGCGAGCAATCGACAACGTGTTCTTTTCAATGGCACAAACATTCTGGCCGTGCGACAATCTATCCATCATTCACACCTGTCAGATCGCCCCTCATTTTCCATCGACCCTTGAGGCGCAGCCAAAGGGGAAGAATGCATCTGTCGTGACAACGCATTATTCAGTGGGTGAACTTGTCTGCTGACCCCTTTTGCATCCATGCACTTGTCGCTGGGCTAGAAAGCTGTCAGCTCTTTCCTCTACACGCGCATACCTTCATTTTCTTTCTGAATTTGTCTGTTCCTCCTAACTTTTCCCCCTCCCCACCCCACCCTCACTCTATTTCTCTGTGTACACGCATGTGTGTGTGTGTGTGTGTGTGTGTGTGTGTGTGTGTGTGTGTGTGTGTGTGTGTGTGTGTGTCTTTGTATTTGTGTATCCGTTTCTCTGCATTTGTTTTTGTCTGGGTGTCTGCCTGCCTGCCTCACCCCCCCCCCCCCCCCCCTTTGCCTGTCTGCCTGTCTGACGCATGCACGCACACACACAAAGAACACTTTAAGTTAAAAAATTCATCTTTAAATGACACGATAATAAATTATAGCCTTCAGAACATGGATCAGTCCTGCCCAGCTGAGAAGTGCGTCTAATAGTACACGCTTTGTTTCTCTGCCCGTCTTTCCGTTGTCCTTTGAGGATCTCTCTCTCTCTCTCTCTCTCTCTCTCTCTCTCTCTCTCTCTCTCTCTCTCTCCTCCCTCCCTCCCCCCCTCCCTCTCCCCCACCCTCTCCCCCACCATCTCTCTCCATCCCACCCACCCTCTCTCTCCAACCCACCCACCCTCTCTCTCCAACCACCCACCTCTTACTCTCATTCTCTCTTCCCTTCCTCCCCTTTCCCCAGCTCCCCAGCTCCCCCCCCCCCCTCTCTCTCTCTCTCTCTCTCTCTCTCTCTCTCTCTCTCTCTCTCTCTCTCTCTTACCACATTTGAATATTTTGCCTCAAGGGCTGAATGTAAGAAAGGCAATACTGCCTAATTCACTACCCTTGTAAAATAAAGTTCGTTCGTTCGTTCGTTCGTTCTCTCTCTCTCTCTCTCAAATGACAAAAAATATCTAAGATATTTAGTTTACTCGTCAGTTCACCATCTCTCACATTCATCAGAAGCTTCACAGTACAGAAGATCGCAAATCATTTCCTAAGGCAACTATACAACTGAATGCCTGCAACCGCACATGCATGAATCTTCACCAAGAAAGCGACAGAGTTTTCACTCTATTTGAATTGTTACGAAAGGGTACATGCATGCCAAGAGAAATGGATGAATCATGGAGTGTAAGAAAACAACAAACAAGAAAATAAACACCCCCCAAAAAACAATGAGCGTACGTTGTTCTGCACCTACAACTACACAAACCGTTGTTTACTTTCTCTCAGGCTTACCTGTCGCCAAAAGCTGCTTGAGTGAGTGTTCGGCTCAGGAAAGCTCAGAGCGTCGATCCGGTATGAAGGCCGGATCCTGTGAACTAGCCCACTACACTGCCACCGGTTAGAAGTAAGGTAGCCCTATTTATATTCATCGCGAGGAGGGAGTTTGAATTAGGCAGTGCACTTTGTGTGCCCTTAGGGGGGTCAAACGGGGAGAACACTCTGTATTCAGGCTTTGCAGGAGATTTCTCTCACAGGCACGCGCTCGTCGGCGAGCAGTAGGTAATGTGGTGTGTTTTTGCGGATAAAATTCATAGGTAGTGTAGTGAGCAAGGGTCATCATTGTCAAAACTTGATACATCGATCGAGTCCCTTGCAAAGAAATCCGCAACTATGGAGTGTTTAAATGTTCAGACGTGCCTCACAGAGACAGAGAGACAAACAGAGACACACACAGCGAAAGAGAGAGAGAGGGAGAGAGAGAGAGAGAGAGAGAGAGAGAGAGAGGGGGGGGGGGGGGGGGGGGGGGGGCAGGCTGGCGGGCAGAGATCGAGGCAGAGAGCCAAGCGGCGAGCCAGCCAGACATGCAGACAGACGCATAGACAGAGGTGCAGGTGCAAACACAGAAACAAAAAATGGTCACACGTGCACTCGCGCACACACATATACATGCACACACACGCGCGCGCATGCACACATGGAAGGTAGGTAGATGGCGGGTGAGTGGGCGGGCAGGCAGCAATTCGAGATTAATGGAGAAATGGACAGAACGACAGACTGACATACACAATGGATATCAAGGCCTAAATTCAAATCAGGCCCAATTTTAACTTGGGCCAGCCCAAATCCTAATTTTGATTTTGTCCAGCCTAAATCCAATTCGGGTATTGCATTTTTGGGGGGGGGCAGGCCCAAATCTTCATGTTGCTTTTGTCCAGCCAAAATCCAGATCAGGTACTAGATTTTGATTTGGGCATGCACAAATCCTTATTTTGATTCAGTCAACTCATACATGCATGTGGGTTACATTTAATAACTTTATTACCATAATAATGATACATGTGTGACATTCAATAGAAAAAAAAACGTTTAACAAAATCTTTCAGCACACTTATATGAATTACATTTACTTGTATTACTCAAACTAATTCTATTGCCCATTTTATAACCAACCCCTTTATTACATAACCATATGGTGATTACATTTGATAACTTCAATGTTCAGAATAACTTCATTATCCATAAAAAGTTACGACGACTATTCATTTGTGACATTTTAAGTGAAAACACACACATTTCATATTATCTTTTAAAGCATTTATGTGTATTGAAAAACTTAAAAGCAATTTTGACAGTGCTGGTTTAATGGATGGCATTTTGTGGCGCACTTAATCCCAGCTTTCTTGCAGCGACACCTATTTGTAATGCAACTTCCTCTACAGGCAGACGTGGATTCACCATTAGTTGTCTTCCACTGGACATGTTCACGTGAAGCCTTAATCAGGGTGACTTCTGGCAGTATTGTTGGGTCAATATCATCAAGAGAAGTTAAGCTGACATGTCTCATGTCAACAAGTTCTTAAGCAGAAAAGCAGGTCTTGATTATTCCCGCTTTGCAATACACTTGGTACGGCGCTTGAGAATTGTTTTTCTTTGAGAGGACCTTGCATGGTAGCAGCCTGGCATCTGTGTTGGCTCGATCTGCGTTGCTTATCCGCACCCCAACTGTATCTTTTGTAGTATATTCCTTTTGAAGCTGTTTTATTAGGATGTTGTGTCTCTCTGTTTGCCGACATGCTGTTTCCAAGTAATTGGTGCAGGCCTCTTTCTGAATCTTTGCATGGGGAGCATCTGTAGCTGTTCCATCCATTACAGCGGACACTAGCTATGCCACAAACTGTCCAGTTTGAATTCGCTCCGCTTGTGGATTGAGTGTAAGTGGCACGAAGCTAGTGTCTATAAACTCTGTGATTTTAAAGACTGCATGTGTAATTGCATCTACCGGAGCTCCATGAAGAGCGCCTCTGCCGTCTATTTCAATGCCCCTTGCCACCAAGTTGTTGTCATGAAACAGATCTCAGTTACGGTCACGTTTAGATGCTGAAGACCGTGGAGGCGGAGATCTAGAAGAAGCATATCTGAAAGCCGCGTCAACTTACGGTGGTTTTGTCTGAGCGGAAGGTG
Organism: Theodoxus fluviatilis; assembly: GCA_034096865.1. Lineage (NCBI taxonomy): Eukaryota > Metazoa > Mollusca > Gastropoda > Cycloneritida > Neritidae > Theodoxus > Theodoxus fluviatilis. Next base: position 71,187 of record JAWQFJ010001273.1, read on the forward strand.
CACATTGATTCGTGACAGTTTTTTCACTGCTGAGGGTTTTATTATTATTATTATTATTATTATTATTATTATTATTATTATTATTATTATTATTATTATTATTATTATTATTATTATTATTATTATTATTATTAATCACTCTTATACTGCGCGATACTCCCACTCAGTGAGACTCAAAGCGCTTCAGCCGATGTCGAGGCTGCCTCTCAGTGTGTAGTGTCTCAAGTCAATGAGACCAGTGTCCTGCTGCCAAGGGCGCTGGCACACTGTTTTCCACAAAGGAGAGATTGTGCGTGCTGGGTGTTGTTTTTTTTTTACTGAGGCCGACACCCACCCGTCGAGGACATGAGCGTCAGGATCTTTATAGTGCGTGATTTTGATGTTTTATCAGAAAGAAACCCGTTCATGATGTTTGAAAACAATCCCTCTGTGCTTAACTGTTCTTGGATCTCTGTGTGACTGGTGTCAACTGGAAGTGTATCAGCTGCGTCATTGCTATCCAGACCGTCACCTTTGTTGGCCTCAAAAAGCACAGGATCAATGTTGTCTTCACAGAGTGGACCTTGGTTTGCAAGCTCCTGCAGTAGATAAAAGTCCTGGCGAGGTCGTTGTCCAAAAACAACTTCATATGGTGTCTTGCTTGTAGCTGCAGCAGTTGATGTGTTTATTGTGTGTGTGACAACCTGAAGGGTAGAGGACCAAGTGCCACAATGTTCATCAAGCCACTTTCCAAGTTAAACCTGAAGATCACCATGTTCATCAAGCCACTTTCCAAGTTAAAACTGAAGTTCACCATTTCCTCGCTCCACACATCCCTGTGTCTGTGGATGTCGAGGCCGACCGTGGTTGATAGGAAGACCAGGCCACAAATTGGTTAATTCTCATATGACATCAGCAACAAAATCTCTGCCATTGTCTGGCTGGAGACTACTGGGTTGTCCAAACATACAGAAGAGACTGGTAAGCTTTTCTGCTACCTCTGCTGCCTGTTTCCTCATAAGTGGGAAAGTCCAAGAATATTTACTGAAAATTAATGATCTCTGGCATGCATGATCCAATTATATTCGCCATCAGGTTTGCTTGGCATGTCTATGAGATCCACCTGCAGCCTGGTGAGGAATCCAAGAGATTATTGGCCTTGCTGATTTTGGTTGCTTCAGGGGCATTCGAAGAAGATACCTTTCACATGTCCTGAGGAAGAGTTCAACAACTGTACGTGGAATCCAACTGTAGTTCTTCTTGACCTCATCCCAGGTTCTTGAGCGGCCACAATGGCCTACACGCTGGTGACACTTGAAATTTGTATTAAAGATGTTGCCTTTCGTGGTCACTGGGCATGATGTTTTCTTACAAAACAGGAGCTTGTTTGACCCTATCTGTTCAATCTGGAAATGTTGATTACACCAGTATTTTAAGGCTGCCACTTCCTCACACTTGCTACCTTTCTCCAGTTGCAATGCTACCATTGCCTTGTCATAAACATCCTGGGTTATAGGAAACTTGTCTTTCTTGGCCTGATTCAGTGTGGATGTATAGTTTTCTAGCAGTTCATAGAATGTCTGCCTCTGCTCCATGTTGACTGGATACAAAGACAAACAGACAATGACTTTACAGGTCTAATCTGACACTCATTCAATTATTTTTACGAGAAGTGTGAGCGTTTTTCACACCTCACGTGACACTCGTTCCATTCAATGCCAAACCCTTTGATGACAGATGTGATCACCTTTCATGCACACTATGACAATTGTTCACTCATATTTCTCCCACAGTTTAGGTGATGACTGCAAGTTGAAATGTCTGCCATTGCACACATCTAAAAGCAGCCATTTCGAATGTAGGGGCCTACGCGCACAGCATCTCCGCGGTGGGGTTTCGAGCGCTTTGTTCTCTGTATTGCTTCACTTAGCACTCCCGTTCAAGAGCCAAGCGGCCAGAGTGCTATCGAGAGCAAGGTGTCTTGAACGGCCGACTGGGCTGGTATGCAGGACAATCCTGCCAATACCTATCAGCCCGACAAACCTTCCAAAAGCCGTGGATGCAGGAACCAGCGATAGGCCTTCGATAGCTTTCGGGTCGTCGAAAAATAGACACCGGGGAATCCCTTCCAATTATAGAAGAAAGTAAGGGGAGGTGAAACCAACAATTTGAATAGATTCCGATGATAAGGTATTTTAATAAACCTGGACGAATCTGGGTTTATTAAAATATATAGACAATATTATACTAACTGCAACCCTGTGTCATAAATATGTCCATGCGTGTAATTCTGTCTGTGCATGAATGATACTTGGTGAACATTTACGATGCACCTACTCCTCTGTATGACTGCATTAGCTTGAGTTCAACGTCTACAACGTGCCAAAGCAAAAATGAAAAGTACTTACAGGAACTTCCCTTCCCTTCGCTCTCATGTACGATGACAAGGTAGCTCCTGAACCCATCAGTGGCATAGAACAAGATTTGCACGAAAACGTCCAAAATGAGTCAGCTGTGTTCAGTTCGGTCAAAGAGTTACTGTCTTTGTTTTGAGAACGTATGCTGTTGTCGCACAATCTGCACAGGCAGCGTCCAGTGTGCGCATTAGACCATGGTGGCTAGAACAGACTCCATGAACGCATGTTCAGAGAGTAAGAGGAAGCAGACAAAATCTTGAAATAGATCTCGATGATGGTGTAGCTATCGAGCCATTCAGCGGTTCAGAACAGAGTTCGCACGACAATCTCTAACAACACAGAGCACTCCGAGAGCGTGAACCTCCACCAAGGACGTCACAATTTCTCTTCAGGTCCTGTAACATTTCCTGCGTTCCATTGCACTGAGCTACATCTCTGCTACAACCTAGCAAGCTTAGGAGTTTTCATTGGTCGTTTTTTTTTTAAATGACTTTAAAAGCACATTATCATTAAAAGTAGAGGGTTTTGGAGGCCCCTTTGAATCCCCAAATGATTTCACATTCAGTTTCATCCCGCTTGATCGAAGAGACGACATAAAAGCATTAGGGTTATCATTGATACACAATCTCTGTTGCGAAGGTTCTGGAATGTACCGGATTTATCGTGGCGTCATCGAGCCGCTTAAGGCTCCTACACACGTACCGGTTGTCCCCCGATTTTGCTGCCAATCCGGTCAAGAATCAGAACGGTTGACTCATTTGCATACAAACCGGCCCGGTTCTTGTCTGTAGGACAGGCTGTATTCCCCGACCCGGTCTCGACCAATTCGTATGCCGGGCGACGCGAGAATTACGATCTCGCGATAGTTGCCAATTTAAATGGCGGAGATGTCTCCGCTTCGCACAGAAAACGCTGTAATTGGGGGATACTAAAACCCCATCCAAAGAAAATGTAAGCCATGAACAGCATTAATTTATCAAAGCTGTATGTTGAATGCATCAATAGGTCGTGAAAGCTCCTACATTGTAAAATTAGAAATGCGGGTCAATGCACCTTCACGCGAAAGCATCTGTCAGCGGCTTTCGTTGCATGCATGTTTGCACAGAAAACGCTGATTTTTGGGGATAATAGAAACCCATCCAAAGAAAATGTAAACCATGAACAGCATTAATTTATCAAAGCTGTATGTTGAATGCATCAATAGGTCGTGAAAGCTCCTACATTGTAAAATTGGAAATGTGGGTCAATGCACCTTCACGCGAAAGCATCTATCAGCGGCTTTCGTTGCGTGCATGTTCACACAGAAAACGCTAATTTTTGGGGATAATAGAAACCCATCCAAAGAAACTGTAAGCCATGAACAGCATTAATTTATCAAAGCTGTATGTTGAATGCATCAATAGGTCGTGAAAGCTCCTACATTTAAAACCCGAAATGCAGGTCACATGCATAGAGCTACTCGTCGAAGCGTCGGTTGCCATAGCTCGGCAAAGGGACATAACTCTAAATTCTGACGTCGCTTCGCGTAAAGGAAAATCGCTCGAGTGCGCGGTCTCGGTGTAATCATTGCATGTGGCTGTCAACCCGATTTTTGCTGCCGATCCGATCGGGAGCAAAATCGGCTTGAAAACCGGTACGTGTATAGGCGCCTTTACATCAGTCCCCTCGCCCATGCGGATGCTTAATAATTACGTGACGTAGGCAGGGCAAATACTTCGTCTCCAGTGTGTCAAGTGACTTCGATTGCGTTGCTTCTAGATGGTCAAGGGGATTCCGGCTGATGCGAGAAAGTTCTGGAACCTGTCTAAAGGGTATACAAGGCGTAATGAATCGACAGGAGAGAGAGAGAGAGCGCAGGGCAGAAACAGGTGAGAGCCTAAGAAGAAGGAAAGCAAGTGCGGCTGAGTCCTCTACAGAGTCATTCTAGTCCACTAGAGACTCCGCCTGCCGGCGAAAAAGTCTCTAGCACAGTTCATATCACGTGATGGAGAGGCTTGTGGGATAGCCCTCTGCTCCCTGACATACGCAGTTAAAGTAGTTCTAAGACTGTATTGTACGAAACTCATAATTTACGCTTGTTGAGGCAATAAACACGCGTTTATTCGATAAAATAAAATGATCGTGTTGAAATGGCAACGAGTTTTGACATCTGAATGATTTCTGTAAAAAGGGCCCGAGCGCTGGCCTCAGGCGTGAACCCCTGGGGTCGTGCCCGGCGGGACTGGACGCTCCAGCAGGTCTGTGGCCAGCGGCTGCGGGTAGCGGCTCCCACAGGTCGCTGTGGCGCGGCCAGCGGCGGCTGTGGCTGCTGTTGCTCGCTGTGGCGCAGGCGGCGGCGGCTTGTGGCTGCCGTAGTGGCTAAGAGACCTGTGGCCTGCACAGATAGTCGTTGGCTGGCCTGTAAAGAAAGTCGTTGGCGAGCTATCGGAGTACTCTCCTTCATCTGGCCGTAGTGTAGAGAGATTAGCGGGTGGGGTTTATTTATGACCAGCAGGCGGTGAGAGGAGTTCACTCCAACCTCTCAGGCAGAAAGCACGGGAGGGACGTGCGAGGTCAAACTTCCTATCTGTAGTACGTGTGCCATGAATCCTTCTTGACTTTCTTGTTTTCCACAGATACCAGTGATACCATTCCAGTCATTAGGCATAAAACTCCTGCTGTAGTTGCGAGGGACGCGGCCGATGTACACCCCGGCTAACCCCCCCCCCCCCCCCCCCCCCCTTTTTTTTTGGTGAAGGGCTTTGGAAATCTTGCGTCGTGTCAGTCTGTGATCCTGCGCAGTAGAACGTACTGGAGCTAGATACCGTCTCGAGTTGAGAAGTAAAGTGTGCGTGTATGCACCAGTTTTGGCACACGGGAAATGTTTGCTACATCAGATCGAGTGCTTGCAGGGAGATAACTGCGAGGCTATGTATGAACGTGTGTGTGTTTGTGTGTGTGTGTGTGTGTGTGTGTGTGTGTGTGTGTGTGTGTGTGTGTGTGAGAGAGAGAGAGAGAGAGAGAGAGAGAGAGAGACAGAGAGAGAGAGAGACAGAGAGAGACAGAGACGGAGAGAGACAGAGAGAGAGAGAGAGAGACAGAGAGAGACACAGACACACAGGGAGACACAGACACACAGGGAGACACAGACACACAGGGAGACACAGACACACAGGGAGACACAGACACACAGGGAGACACAGACACACAGGGAGACACAGACACACAGGGAGATACAGACACACACGGAGACACAGACACACAGGGAGACACAGACACACAGGGAGATACAGACACACAGCTAGGGAGACACAGACACACAGAGATATACAGACATACAGGGAGATACAGACACACAGCTAGGGAGACACAGAAACACAGAGAGACACAGACACACAGAGAGATACAGACATACAGGGAGATACAGACACACAAGGAGACACAGACACACAGGAGACACAGACACACAGGGAGACACAGACACACAGGGAGACACAGACACACAGAGACACAGACACACACAGAGACACAGACACACACAGAGACACAGACACACAGGAGACACAGACACACAGGACACAGACACACAGGAGACAGACACTCAGGAGACACAGACACACAGGAGACACAGACACACAAGGAGATACAGACACACAGGAGACACAGACACACAGGGAGACACAGACACACAGGGAGACACAGACACACAAGGAGACACAGACACACAGGGAGACACAGACACACAAGGAGACACAGACACACAGGGAGACAGACACACAAGGAGACACAGACATACAGGGAGACACAGACACACAGGGAGATACAGACACACAAGGAGACACAGACACACAAGGAGACACAGACACACAAGGAGATACAGACACACAGGGAGACACAGACACACAGGGAGACACAGACACACAGGAGACACAGACACACAAGGAGATACAGACACACAGGGAGACACAGACACACAGGGAGACACGTACAGACACACAGGGAGACACAGCTAGACACACAGCGAGACACAGACTTACAGGAGACACAGAAACATAGGGAGACACAGACACACAGGAGACACAGACATATAGGAAGACACACACAGGGAGACACAGACACACAAGGAGACACAGACACACAGGGAGATACAGACACACAGGGAGGCAGACACACAGGAAGACACAAACACACAGGGAGACACAGACACACAGGAGACACAGACACACAAGGAGACACAGACACACAAGAAGACACAGACACACATGGAGACACAGACACATATTGAACCATCCACGACCCGCCCCTTTCTCGCGGGAGATCGCGTGATATCACATGCAGGCGGCAAAATGCCTTCGACGCGAACGCCAACTGAATCGTTGAGTTGTATTTCGGACAGCATTTGTGACTCATTTTTGCCAGACAGTGAGAAGATCTCTCAGGCTGTGATAGACAGGGGTATGAATAAATACTACTCATGTTATTTAGACGAAATTAAGATCTATGAGCAAGAGGATTCAACGGTGGAGGTGACAGCTCGGGAAGTGCTGGCATCTGCGTGACAATGAGCGTCGTGTCTGTCTGTTGTCAGGTGCCTGTAAAATGTTGATCAAGTGTTCCAGTGATCAGGTAGTTAAGTTTAAAACGGATTGAGCGCGTCGGGTTGGTGTAGAGTCGCTATACAAAACTACTACCTTTACCATCACTAGTTGCATTGATGAGAAAGAAATTGAATTGACTATTGCCGAATGGCGGCAGCTTGAAAATTCGCTCTGTGACAAAAACACTATGTTCAGTGACTTTGTGGGCTTGTTTTGCCTTCCTTGCACACAGGGATTCTCGCCAATGCCACTTGTGATATTTGTGGAGTACTAGGACTATCTACACCGCTGGCAGCCTGGACTTAAGCCGGTTGAAATTTAGCTGATCGTGTGGCCGGCAGCACGCCTTGATGATGATCCACGCCATGGCATCGGCTCTTCTGCTTTTTACAGAGGGAAATTGATGCAATTTGCCTCCTACTATTTTATCGGGATATCGTTGATCACCAGAGCATGTGCCCCACTGGCAGTGAACAACCATTTTGTTGTGGTTGTGCGATAGGCTAGAACCGAAGCGAAACGCGTGATGGAGTGCTTCCAGACAGTGCCGTATTTGTGATACCAGTGTGAGCCAGAGAAGTCTGTGCTAAAAATAGACTAGTTCCGCGTAAGCGATTGGCTAAGCCCAGCGACCGCGTGGGCCGTGTGGATGGATGGGTCAATAGGAAGACACAGACACACAAGGAGACACAGACACACAGGGAGACTCAGACACACAAGGAGACACAGACACACAAGGAACAAGGAGACACAGACATACAGGGAAACACAGACACACACACACACACACACACACACACACACACACACACACACACACACACACACACACACACACACACACACACACACACATTCACACGCACACACACACAAAACACTCACACACACACACACACACACACACACACACACACACACACACACAGAGACGCACACAAAGAGACCCACACACAAACACATGCACACACAAACGCACAGACACACACACAGACACATACAGACGCACACTCATATACACACATACACACGCACACGCGCGCGCGTGCACGCACGCACACACAAACACGAGGCGACACACGCGACCGACCTCACTGTCAAACGGGCGGATAAACAGACAGGAAGGAATATTCGCGGAATTCGAGGACAGGATCTCACGCCCATCACGTGTTTTGCTTGTGTCTGACTGGGCTTGAGTGGAAAAACCCTGAGACGACAGGACACCTGTGTAAAAATTGAAGTCCAATGTCAACGTGGAAGAAACTGATGTCGATCCTTTGGTCATTTTCATTTTGAATAACATTCACGAATTTCATATCACACAGGAGAAGAATTGTCTGTCCCACTCTTTCACTAGTTTCAGAGGCCCTTGACAGCAGGAACAAGAGGAGTTAAGTGCAGTCGTTCTCTTGCATTAGATGATCGTTGGGGCATACATAATCATGAATCGTGACGCAAAAAAGTGGCACGTACGTGTTCACAGCGTGTTGACTCACTCAGCTTGAGATGCACCGGCGTGCATATAGAATTTCGTGAGGTCCGACTTTATTTATGTCTTACGCAATAACCGCCACTCCCTTTCAAGGCCCTTCTCCTTGCTTTTCCTTCCTCTCCCTGCCCCCTCCCCCCCTCCCCCTCCCCCAGCTGGGCTGGTGTTGATATTTGGCTTTTGAGGTCCAGGCCCTCTTTTTCAACAAGTATGTCATACCCCTTCCACCTGCTTTGGGTGCTCTTCACCGGTAGTGGCTTCACGGATGGCAGGTGCAGTGTACGAAGCTGCACGGATTCCCGAGTTGCTTACTCGGGCCGTGTTAATTCTACTTTGGATGAGGTAAAACCATTTCCTGCATGGGCACTGCATAGTGGCAGCTAAAGGTGAAATCACCCCCACACCCACCCACCCACCCAATAAAGAGAGAGAAAGAAGGAATACCTCCAAAATAGAAGATAAAGGAGGTTATTTTGTTGCTCTCTCCTCCTCCTCCTCCTGCTCCTCCGTCTTTTCCTTCGTCCGCCGGCCTTACTCCTTCCCTCCCTCCTCCTTCGACTTCTCCTCCTCTCCTCAGTCCCGCCTCCTTCGCCCTTTCTCATCCCTCCTTCGCCCTCCCTTCCCCCTCCTCTTCCTCGCTCCCTCCCACCCTCTCCTACCTATTGCCCCTTTGCCCTACTCCATACCTCCTCCAAATCTCCTCCCTACCTCCCTTCTCCCTACCTCCTCCCTACTCCATCCCTCCCACCCTGATCTTACCTCCATCCCCCCCTCACCTCCCTCCCTCCCTCTTCTCTCCCTACCTCCCTCCCTCTTCTCTCCCTACCACCCTCCTTCTTTCCCTACCTCCCTCCCTCTTTCTCTCCCTACCTCCCTCCCTCTCTCCCTACCTCCCTCCCTCTTTCTCTCCCTACCTCCCTCCCTCTTTCTCTCCCTACCTCCCTCCCTCTTTCTCTCCCTACCTCCCTCCCTCTTTCTCTCCCTACCACCCTCCCTCTTTCTCTCCCTACCTCCCTCCCTCTTTCTCTCCCTACCACCCTCCCTCTTTCCCAACCTCCCTCCCTCTTTCTCTCCCTACCTCCCTCCCTCTTTCTCTCCCTACCTCCCTCCTCTTCTCTCCCTACCTCCCTCCCTCTTTCTCTCCCTACCTCCCTCCCTCCTCACTACCACCCTCCCTCTTTCCCAACCTCCCTCCCTCTTTCTCTCCCTACCTCCCTCCCTCTTTCTCTCCCTACCACCCTCCTTCTTTCCCTACCTCCCTCCCTCTTTCTCTCCCTACCTCCCTCCCTCTTTCCCTACCTCCCTCCCTCTTCTCTCCCTACCTCCCTCCCTCTTTCTCTACCTACCTCCCTCACTCTTTCTCTCCCTACCTCCCTCCCTCTTTCTCTTCCTACCTCCCTCGCTCTTTTTCTCCCTACCTCCCTCCCTCTTTCTCTCCCTACCACCCTCCTTCTTTCCCTACCTCCCTCCCTCTTTCTCTCCCTACCTCCCTCCCTCTTTCTCTTCCTACCTCCCTCCCTCGTTCTCTTCCTACACCCCTCCCTCTTTCCCTACCTCCCTCCCTCTATCTTTCTCTCCCTACCTCCTCTTTGTCTTCCTACCGCCCTCCCTCTTTCTCTCCCTACCACCCTCCCTCTTTCTCTCCCTACCTCCCTCCCTCTTTCTCTCCCTACCTCCCTCCCTCTTTCTCTCCTTACCTCCCTCCCTCCCTCTTTCCCTACCTCTTTCCCAACCTCCCTCCCTCTTTCTCTCCCTACCACCCTCCCTCTTTCTCTCCCTCCCTCCCTCCCTCTTTCTCTCCCTACCTCCCTCCCTCTTTCTCTCCCTACCTCTCTCCCTCTTTCTCTCCCTACCTCCCTCCTTGTCCTCCTCTTCCTCCTCCTCGTCCTCCTCCTCTGCCTTCTCCTCCTTGTCCATCCTTGCCCTCATCTTTCTCCTCATTCTCCTCCTTGTCCTTCTCCTCCTTGTCCTTCTCCTCCTTGTCCTCCTCCCAGTCCTCCTCCTCCTTGTCCTCTTCCTCCTTTGCCCCCCTCCTCCTCGTCCTCGTCCTCCTCCTCGTCATCGTCTTCTCCTTCGCCCCCTCCTCCTCCTCTGCCTCCTCTCTTCTCCCTCACCCCCCCCCCCCCCCCCCTTCGCCTCCCCCCCCCCTTCCCCCCCTACTCTTCCTCCTCCTTCCTCTTCCTTCCCCCCTCCCCCTTCCTTCTCCTCCTCCACCTTACTCCTCTTCCCCTCATTTACCAGAATTTTTTCCCCCTTCTCTTTTCTTATTACTTTAACTTCCTTTTCACACAGTCACTACATATGTTGTCAGTTGTAAGGCAGATAATCGGCAATACAATGTAGGCAGTGATGATGTAGATCATCATGATGAAGAAGAAGATTGGTTACTTTTTGTCATCTCTCTCTCCCCCCCCCCCCCCCCAACGATTGTAGCACATTGGTGCTTGTTGTGCACAGTTCTTCCATGATGTGGCGTACCGTGCGGAGACCCGAGAGGAACTCCTCCAGGCCATCAACGTCTTTCTAGATGACTCTATTGTACTGCCCCCTGGAGACTGGGACCAGAAGACACTGCTGCCCATCATGGACATGGCCAGGAAAAGGGCGCACATTCGTCAGCGCCGGAAACGCAAGCACGATGAGAAGGAAGGTGAGTGGTTTGGTGTGGGGTGTTGTTGGCAGTGTGTTGTTGGCAGTGTGTTGTTGGCAGTGTGTTGTGCAAATATGTGTAGTCTTGTTGGTATTGTGTTGTTTGCAAATAGTAAGTGTAGTCTTGTTGGTACAGTGTTACATGCAGTCTTGTTAGTACTGTGTTATGTGCTAATGGTGTGAAGTCTTGTTTGCTCTGTGGTGTTTGCAATAATTTTTACGAAATAGTTCAGTTGAAAGTGAAGTGAGTGATATGTTACAGCAACAGCCCTAAACTTACAGCTGTGTCCGAGTGGCCCATGAGTGTGCTTGTGTATACACTTATGTTTATGTGCGAGTCTGCACGCATTTGAATGTCTGTGTCAAATATTGACCAGAAAACAAACAAAAAGACTACACCGTCCTTGCAAGATGAAACTTGAAACACTATGTTAGAATAATGTTCACGTGAACTGATCCAGATCTTTTCCTCTTGTGGTTGGTTTGTTGGAGATTTACCCATGTGTTGCCCTAGAAGTTTTCAGCATGCCTGCCTTGACTGCCTGCAGGACATGTGACACTGTCTGAATGCCCTCACACTCTAGTGAGGCATGCACTTATGACTTGTGTTATTGAGGAATAGGTTCCACAGTCTTTAAGAAATATTAAAGACGCACTAGCTGTGAATCACATCTGAACTACAGAGACGGATACAAGCCCTGGAAATGAGATGCTACCGCAAGATTCTGAACATCTCATATAAAGATCATGTCACGAATGAGGAAGTCAGCAACAGGATCAGGAGAGCAATTGGACAGTACGAAGACCTGCTCTCAATCGTGAAAAGCAGAAAGCTGAAGTGATACGGTCATGTGTCAAGAGGCAGTGGGCTGGCCAAGACCATCCTGCAAGGTACCGTAACAGGTGGGAGAAGGAGAGGCAGGCAGAGAAAGAGGTGGGAAGACAACATCAAGCTTGACCTTTGCTGACTCACAGCGAGCCACAGAGGATAGAGATCGATGGAGGAAGATTGTCCGAAAGTCATCAGTGGTGCTTCAACAACCCATCTCAGGGTTAAGAGACTGAACTTGAACTTGAACTTGATCTTCTACCTCTTTTGAGGCAGTTTTTTGTTTGAAGAATGAAAACCTGAAATCTGACTTGGGAATGTTTTTATTTGCAGACATAAATAGATTTAAGAAAAAAAGGGGGGAAATGTTAATAGGCCTTTAATAAAACTGCACATGTATGTAAACTCTGCACAGAGCCCATCTAATGGCATGTCTGTGTCTTCGTCCTTGTGGATTGAGGGTAAGAATAGACCCATTGTGTCTACCTTCACGATTTAATAAAAAGCAAATTAATGGGGGATATCATGACTTGATCCTATCAAAGTATTAGTAGCAATTTCATTGTCATTGGGTTTACATAGCCTTCAAAGGCTGATAGGCCATATAACTCCATTCCATCCTTCCTTCCTTTCTTCCTTCCTTCCCCCCTATGTCCATCATTCCAGCTCTAGTGATTTTTTTCCCCTGATGGATGACCTTACATGGCCTACAAAGACTGATAGGGTGCAACACTTTATCAATCCATCATCCGTCCATTCTGTCATTAATTGACTCAATCATCCATCCATTCATTTGCTAATTTGTCCATTCATTCATTCATTCATTCATTCATTCATTCATTCATTCATTCATTCATTCATTCATTCATTCATCCATTCATTCTGTGCACCTTGACAGCCCTGCTGGCCAAGGAGCAGAAGTCCCACATCCCCACAGACCCTCTACAGCGGACCAAGCGCTTGTTCGGGGGCCTGATCAACGACTTCAAACGCCGCTGGCCCCACTTCTTGTCAGACTTCCGGGACGCCTTCAACGTCACCTGTCTGCGGGCTTTCATCTTCATCTTCTTCGCCTGCGTCTCCCCCGCCATCGCCTTCGGTGGTCTGCTAAGTATGTAACAGGGCGATGTCTCTTTTGCATTTGGTGATCTGTTGAGTGCGCAACATGGCGATGTCTCTTTGGCATTTGGTGTCTGCTGAGTACGTAACAGGGCGATGTCTCTTTTGCATTTGGTGTCTGCTGAGTTCGTAACAGGGTATAGTTAAGTTTTGCACAATATGATACACTGATTGCTGTTTTTGTGTACATGATATAGGAATGAGAGAATTATTGGTATAGGAATTTTAGCTTCCCAATTTGTAAGGGAAATATTGAGATGCACCCCATCCATAACAAAATGACTCAATCAGTCAGGAGTAGTTGTAAGCTAAGAAAATATGGCTTCTTAATACACCTGCATTGTAAAATTTTGTTTTTAAAGAAATTTTCTGCTTTTTACGCCACTGTATTAGGAAAAAAAAGAGTGCTATATTCCATTTTGATGTTAATTTTTTGTTTTTATAAGTAGATTATTCAAATTTTCTCTTATTGATTCCTGATAAGTCAAGTTTCAGAGCACATTTCACATTGAAAAATTTGACACCCAGGGATTTTCTAAAACCTTTAGTTAAAACTAGGTAAAGATTTGAACCTTTGAGAGCTGAGCACTAAAACTCTGGCATGAAACATTGTCTGTTTGGGGATTTTGTGGTGAACATTTTCACGGTGATTCTGTTTCATTCCTTTAAGTCTGGCACAAACAGCGACTTTATGAGGTTTTGTGTGGTGAAATGACAAATGTTCCCATGATGTGTATTTAGCGGCAACTTTTTGAACTAGCTTTGATCATTTATTCACGTATGATTAATTTGCAGAATGGCTCACGATGATCACCGTAAAGTCTTGTGGGAGAAAGTTTCAATTCTAACGCTTACTTATCTTGTGTTTTGCCAGGTGAGAAAACGGACGGGCTTCTAGGAGTGAGTGAGAATCTGATCAGCACAGCTGTGTGTGGCATCATCTTTGCCTTGTTCAGCGGGCAGCCACTCATGATCATTGGAGCTACGGGACCTGTGCTG
>JAWQFJ010001274.1:17500-27500 GCA_034096865.1 Theodoxus fluviatilis
ACACATACGCACGCACACATCACATAAAATACATACACACATACACACACTTTGTACTCACATCATACACGCACACGCAACACACAAAACATACACACAAACACACACCATCTCTCACCTTCCTTCTCACTCTCACGCCGCCCTGCTAATGTACCTTTTGGAGATCTTCAGAATCTTAATGAAAAACTAGAATTCACTCGATTGTCCTCAAAGATGCTCGAAGCGACGTCACGTGACTTTTCAAAGCGGAAACCGCTCTGACTACGTCACGTAACCAAGCCTTGTGGAGGGGACTGGCATAATGGCTGGAAGTACCACGGTATACTCTAGCACATTCCAGCAGTTTCACAACACGTGCATCCAACGGCTGAGCAGCAGCTTCATATAAATATCCTCGACGTGAATTGACTTTGACAGTGTTGACGTTTGCAGGAACACACCGTGACACATCCATACGTTTCCATGAAGGATTCTTCCTTGCTCTTTCATACATACTTAATACATGCCGTTAATGGAAACCATGCGGTGGAGGGGGTCGGGGTAAGAACTGACTCACCGCGTCTCTCTACGCGATTCGTAAGAGGCGCATAATGAGGGACATCGTGACTTGATTTGCGCTTACTCTAAATCTTGTGTGATTTCGTGGTTAATGGCCTTACATAGCCTACGAAGGCTGATAAACCGTAAAACTCCATCCATCCATCCATTGCTTGACCCACAGTCGCTTGTAGCTGGTGGGTGCGGCGCACAACCTCAGTGTATTCTAGAATTAGCATAGCACCTTGCTCAAGGATCCTAGAGGATGACAAGATGACGGCAACAACACAAATCTTAAATATTTAAAGACGTCCCAATAACAGAAGAGTATAGAGTTAGATATTTGTTTTAATCTGGACATTTCAGTTGCATGTATGAATTCAAACTGCCGTGCATCAAGTGCATCCACACCTACTGTCACTCACACTCTGTTTCATCACTGACCTTGATATATTTTTAGCTCCTCGAAATCCCCCTGTGGATTGAGGGTAAGAATGGGGGATTGCAGTAAGACTAGCAGTAAGAGTTGCTTCCCTTCGCAAACAGAAGTCCCTGCTAGAACCGGAAAGTGCTTCAATATGCCAATTTTAATAATACACAATTATTTATATTGTAGTCTGAAACAATTGCAATATTTTGAAGGAGAAGAATGGAAAATTATCTGAACACAAATCTGAACTCAGTGAGAGATGAGTAATTAACACAAGCACTGCGGATTAGCGGCTGCGAATTCTCGGTCGCTGGAATTATCTTCCTTGCTGACAAAAGTAGCAGACGATCAATTGAAAAGCAAGGATCCATTTGTTCAGATTTGTTGGGGGAACAAATGTTCCTCCAGCAGACTTCTTCCCGCAATAGGGAACAACACAACAGTCTGGCACGCTATCGTGACATCTCTGAATCAGGTAGAATGTTATCGTTGTCACTGGACAGCACTGGAAGAAGAGAGGACATGTGGAGAGTTCAGTAAGGGAGGTAACTGCTTTCTTTCCCCGTTGACCCACCGAGTCTGCCTGCGCGTTTCATAAGAGATGAATAACTAGGGAAATCGTGACGACCCATACTATGATCTGCCGTGATCAATGGCCTGAAACAGCCTGCGAAGGCTGAGTGATAGGCCGTAAAACTGCATCCATCCTATCTTTTACAGCTCCAGGACAATCGGCACTGATCGCTTAAAAAAGGGATGTTGCCAGTACTGTCAGGCTACTGACATTCTCTAAAAGCTCCAAATTGTCCATTGAAATGCGTGCTGAAAAACATTTCCCACAGATGTGAGTATAACACGTCTCTTCTCGTCTGATTTACAGGATGTTGCAGAATGGCCATGACCGGAATACCACACCTGTACTGCCCCATGGTAAGCCTAGCCTCTCCTCTCTCTCTCTCCCTCGTTCCCCCAGTCACGTTCTCCAGTATGTATTTGGTCTGGCAAGAACTTCCTCGGTATGCATGTCACATCATATTGTAGTGTATGCGTGCTGGATGATCCATGTTATGGGCTGCTGGTCTGAAACAGCGAAGTCTAAAGTATTTCTACTATTTGTTTGCACACTTACACGTGCTCGCGCGCGCACGCACACAAAGAAGGACACAAACACCAGGATTGCATGCACACACGCACGCACGCGCGCGCGCGCGCACACACACACACACAAGTGCATTCACACATACTCACGCACACTCACAGAGGCACGCACACACGCATACACACATCATTGCTATCCCTTATTGCTCCATCTGCATGCACACCTCTCACAAGTTCTGCGTATCTCCCATGCTTGTGCACCGCCAGTTCTGATATAAAGCATGCGGTTATTTCCCTTCAAAGCATTTTTTCGTCTTCTTTTCCGGTGACAGTACTTAGCACTTCGTGTATTCGTATACGACCATGTTTGGCTCATAATGACGTTTGCTATTCAACACTGTACAAATAAGACAAATTGGTGCGAGCGTCTTCCAACAGAATCTGAAGTTTTCACTCTTTCCATTTAAAGACGCTTCTTGATGAAGCGTTACTCTAGCTCGAGCGCTCATTTAGTGTGAAGCACACTGTATCCATTTGTTCTCACCACACGTATGCGTGTCCACATGCAAAAAATAAAACAATCAAATCACAAACCTGTCATCGAATGAAACGCGTATATATAAACTTGTAACTACATAATTTATTGTTTGTTGAATAGAATACTGCTTGTTTTCACGCAAATATGCAACTGGAATTACGCCTACATGCGACTGTGTGTGCTAATACACACACACACACACACACACACACACACACACACACACATACACACACACGAACACACAGAGAGAGAGAGAGAGAGAGAGAGCGAGAGAGAGAGAGAGAGAGAGAGAGAGAGGGAGGGAGGGAGGGAGGGAGGGAGGGAGAGAGAGAGAGAGGGGGGGGGGAGAGAAAGGGAGGGAGAGAGAGACAGAGAGAGAGAGAGAGAGAGAGAGAGAGAGAGAGAGAGAGAGAAAGAGATTGACATACATTCGTGTAATCACACATGCAAGCGCACATAGTTAATACTTCCAGGTAGGACAAGACAGTTCATCATTTAGATTTATTGCAGATGTCCTGCAGTTAAGACAACCTTGATATGACATGTCGCACATTCTTGTCCTGCAGTTAAGACAACCTTGATATGACATGTCGCACATTCTTGTCCTGCAGTTAAGACAACCTTGATATGACATGTCGCACATTCTGAAAATAAGCGCAGGCGCGCCTGAAAACATGGCGCAAAATGCAAGCGTATGCTCCGACCCGAAAGCTTTGGTAAAAAAGCGAAAACATGTTTGCACGCACACATTTCTTTGCACAAACATGCAGAGCGACACTCTTGCGTCATGCACTCGACCTCGGCCCCACTATTGAAATCTGCGACAGCGCTATTCACTGCTGTAGCTTCCTGATTGGCTACGGAAGTAGGAAAACTGGGGAAAATAGGCCATATTGACACGTGACTCAGGTCTGACCAAGGCAAGGAGGAAGTAGGAAACGCCCCAGTGCACGAACAGGAGAGCTGAGAGACGAAATGTCGAAATGGGCACAGTGCATGCAACGGCCTTTTGTGCAACAAGGAAACTGTCTGACATGCTTAAAGCCCCGTATTAAATGTGCAGCCTCAGGGGTTTTCGTTTTCTTCACGGTGAAATACTCAGCCCTCAGCAGACAGCAAGACAAATGCATATTGAAGGAGATCGTAGATGCACTACAAGCAGTTGTGATCCAGACAAGACTAGGAGTGTGAATGAATTATGAATGATAGGTTGCAATCATACTCGTACATCCACCATGGAGGAATGCAAGCCAGGATGTAGAGCGTAGCGTGAAATGACGATAGCTCTGCAGCGACCATGCCCTGCTGCGAAGCTAGACCGTTTGCCGTAGGATGGGAAGTATTTGATTATCACCCATGCTGCACAGATTGGATCATACATAGAACGATCTGCAGTAGCTACCACAGCATGAGCTCGTACATGAAACAGTGTGCAGAAGTTACTAGAGCATGGTTGTGAAGTCAATAGGTAGAGTGACGTAATCAAGCCGAGAACAAGATCATTGCTTCGAAGTTTTTGGCCGAGAATAGCGTTCCCATTCCTAGTAGCAGCGCGCATGCGTGTGGGCCCTTAGCTGTTTCTTTTTGGGGTAGGGGTGTAATTATGGGGATTCTCCTCGCTCCCTCCAGACTTATTTTCTGTTGTTCCAGTCTGTGTTTTTTTCATACTAAAAAAGACACCCTTTTCTCACATTCATTTCCCCCCTTCTTCCTCCAATTCGCTTTGAACCCCTCACATTGCTCCAACTCGAACGCAAAAACCCTCACCGTGTGCATGCATGTGCGTCTGCAAATGGTGTATGTGAGCATGCAACGTTGTGCATGTGTGGCTGCGAGTGAGTGTATGTGTATATGCGTGTATATGTGTGTTTATACATGCATACGTCTTTCAGTTTACTGTCAGCCCTATCTTCTGTGCATGTGTATGTGTCTGAGTACATGTGTCTGTGTATATGTATCTGTGTACATGTGTCTGAGTAGAAATGTATGTGTAAGTGCATATCAGTCTTTGTGTGCCTTTGTATTTGTGCTCCTGCCTCTGTGTGCGTGTGCGTGTGTGTGTGTGTGTGTGTGTGTGTGTGTGTGTGTGTGTGTGTGCATGTGTGTGTGTGTGTGTGTGTCTGTCTGTCTGTCTGTCTGTCTGTCTCTGCCTGGCTGCCTGCATGTCTGTCCATCCGTCCGTCCGTCCGTCCGTCCGTCGGACCCGTCCGCCCGTCCGTCGATCCCGTCCGCCCGGTCTGTCTGTCTGTCTGTCTGTCTGTCTGTCTGTCTGTCTGTCTGTCTGTCTGTCTGTCTGTCTGTCTACCCATGTTTTATCTGCGTGTCTGTGTGTGTTTGTATATCGCTGTGGGCGGGCTTGTGTGTGTGTGTGTGTGTGTGTGTGTGTGTGTGTGCGCGTGCGCGCGCATTTTAGTGGGCTCTTGTATGTGTATGTGTGCACGTGCGAATGCGGGTATATGAATGCTGTATACGCGTGCGGCGTGTACTACGTGTATGTGCGCAAGTGGGTACGTGTGTGTGTTGTGTAACTGTATGTGTGTGTGTCCATATCTGTGCGAGACTGTGTGTGCATGCATGTAAATCTAGATATCCCCACTGTTACATTGTTTACAAACTCGAGCTCTTCTGTGGTCACCAAATTACGCTTCATCATCAAAGTTCCTCCTCCTCTGCACTTCGAACAGTATTGTCAACAAGTTGCGATAATTTTTCATCTTCTCAGTTGGTTATGACCTTAAAGGAAAATACACAGGATTAGTTATGCTATAATAGATCTTCCACAATCGTCTTGACAGTACCCCCGACAGATAAAAAACCTCTCTTCATTATCATGAAGGAAGTGTGGGGAAAACCTCCTACAACTGCGTGGTATATAAATGACCATCCCGTTTGAAAGGGCTTGAAATGTTGAGCCACCCTCCACATTTGCTCAGGCCAGAAATCAGTTCTGAAGTGGATCTTACCATCTCAACTCACAGAGAACTGGTGTAGCAGACTTTGACACCATCGATGGCATGGAACGTAAGCACATGATTGGAGCTTGCTCTGTTTTTACTCTCTAACATACACAGGCATCTGATTTTAGTGTTTAGTTTTTGGTACCTACATGTGTGTGAAGATGCCGCCGTAGGTGTGGTGTAGATTTTGGCTCCACTTTTTCTTCGACTTTTAGACAATTTTCAAGTTTGTGTTTCTTCTGTCTATTCTTCACCAAGTCCAACAGAACTCACCTGAATTGTTTTCCAGCCACCATCCTTCTTGTGTCAACTACAGCTGCTGTTGTGAGCACTACTCCAACAGTTCAATCAAAAACTGGCCTTCAGGGTGCATCTGCACTCCAGTATAGCAGAGACAAGTTGCTGTCACTGCGTGAAAAGGTGTATCCACCGTATTCTACACTTGATGCCACCTTGCTAAACTCCAGAAAGTTCAGAATTGTACTGTTAGGCTAGTTTTTCGATGTCCCAAGCGTACCCATGTCTCTCCACTCCTTCATACACTTCACTGGCTCCCCATCTCTCAGAGGATATATTATAAACTTGCTATTTTGTGCTTCAAGGCCATCAACAACACCGCAACACACGCTCTTACAGAAATTCTTACAGTCTACACGCCCTCCAGATCTCTACGCTCAGCTGCTGACTCTAGAATACTTAAGGTCCCCCGCCGTAACAAGAAAACTCAAGGACAGCGTGCCTTCTCCTACATTGGACCTGTAACCTGGAATAGTCTCCCTCTCTCAGTCCGTCATTCTGACACTGCCCCAGTTCAAAAGTGCTCTAAAGACCCACCTCTTCCGATCCGCCTTTTCCGCTGAGCTGCTTCGCCTTACTTGACCTTGCCTGCAAGTGCTGTGTATATTGTATAGTTTGTTCTATTTAAATTTTAGTTTTAGTTTTTTGTTTATGTGTGTAGTGCGTGAGTTTTTGTAGGAATGTGGTGTTGAGCTATTGTATGAGTGTTGATTCTTTGGATTGTAAACGCCATGAGATTGCCTGTCAAGAGAAGGTATGTGCGTAAATAAACTATATTATTAGTATTATTCTTATTATTATTATTATTATTATTAGTAGTAGTAGTAGTAGTAGTAGTAACTACTACTACTACTACTACTACTACTACTAGTAGTAGTAGTAGCAGTAGTAATAGTATTAGTAGTAGTAGTAGCAGTAGTAGCAGTAGTAGCAGTAGTAGTAGTACATAGATCGTTGTTGCCTGTGATAAATAACTGTCCAAGGGTGGTGATAGACACATTCCGCTAAAGTCGCAGTGTTTCTGAGAGGGTATTATATTACGTACTGGTGCGCTAGGTGGCGATAGGTGGTGGAGGGTTGTGTTGGAAAATGGGGGAGGGGGGTGGGGGTAGGGTGGGGGGTGAGAAAAAAAGGCTGATCAAGGCAAGGGCAGTGAGGTTGAATCAACAAAAGGAGCTGTGTTGACCTTGAAGCTCTCACGAAAGCCTCCACAGCGACCGCCTGAGTTTTACGAACACAATGGACAGCAGGAATACTACAATGTCCGAGGTATCCTCTTTCCTCCAGCAGTCAAGACGCCGTCTGTGCAGAAGCAATAAAAGACCTGTGGCAGAATTACTCTGGAGTTTGCAGCGTTCGGCTTTCTGGAGGATCTTGCATGCTACACTTTCTGTGAAGGAATGTAGGTTTCAGCAAAAAGGTATCGATATCAACATTCTCTTCCCCCTCTTTCCCTCTCCCCTTTCAGTCCCCTTCCCGGCCACCCCACTCCAACACAGTCCTTACTGGTGCTGCCTGATCAGACAAATGTCGTACATGAGAACGCACTTGTGCTTCGCAAAAACACAACAATAGAGTGGTAAATTGTTGCGTTTTGCTACTAAGATAGTCGCCTGCTGCTCACCTGATGCGGAGGCAATTGTACTTACGTACATGTTACAGCTTAATTTTTCATGTTATCAAGATGCTAGGTACAGCCACCAGATATAGTTGAGAGCAGTCGAGTGAAGTAGGACAAGAGTTTCTGACACTTTTCCTCTGTCATCAGTCGACCCCTCTCTTCAATGATAACAACTCTGACTCGAACAACTTGCATACGTTTCTTGTAAGCGCATCCGGTTCTGGATGAATAGAAACAGGTGTATTTCACTTTCCGACTTTATAGTTATTTCTTAATCATCATTTACCTAGCCAGTTGTTATCCCTATTTGTTCAGCCTAAGACTGATACATGCAGATCATATAACTGTGACACCTAGCATATATAATTAGTTGCGCGCCGATGGTAATAAAAGAACTGACTATCAGGGTTAATCTGCTGTATTTTCCTGTCTCGTTTGATCACTGATGCAACGTACCGTTAAATCTTTCGTCTATGTTCTTTTAAATACGGTTTCTCTACAAATCACTTCTGCTGTTGTTCTTTTGTGTCTACCGGGTCAACGTGCTCCGCCAAACCATCTCCAAGCAGTATTCTTCATCAACTACTGTTCTGCGTCCTCGTAGCGGTCATGTCTAACCACTCAAGACGCAGCTTCGGTCTAGTTCTGCGTCCTCATTGTTAGAAATGATAGCTACTTCGCCGTAGTAGCGGTCATGTCTAACCACCCAAGACGCAGCTTAAGTCTAGTTCTGCGTCCTCATTGTTAGAAATGATAGCTACTTCGCCGTAGTAGCGGTCATGTCTAACCACTCAAGACGCAGCTTAAGTCTAGTTCTGCGTCCTCATTGTTAGAAATGATAGCTACTTCGCCGTAGTAGCGGTCATGTCTAACCACTCAAGACGCAGCTTAAGTCTAGTTCTGCGTCCTCATTGTTAGAAATGATAGCTACTTCGCCGTAGTAGCGGTCATGTCTAACCACTCAAGACGCAGCTTCGGTCTAGTTCTGCGTCCTCATTGTTAGAAATGATAGCTACTTCGCCGTAGTAGCGGTCATGTCTAACCACTCAAGACGCAGCTTAAGTCTAGTTCTGCGTCCTCGTTGTTAGAAATGATAGCTACTTCGCCGTAGTAGCGGTCATGTCTAACCACTCAAGTCGCAGCTTCAGTCTAGTTCTGCGTCCTCATTGTTGGAAATGATAGCTACTTCGCCGTAGTAGCGGTCATGTCTAACCACTCAAGACGCAGCTTAAGTCTAGTTCTGCGTCCTCATTGTTAGAAATGATAGCTACTTCGCCGTAGTAGCGGTCATGTCTAATCACTCAAGAAGCAGCTTCGGTCTAGTTCTGCGTCCTCATTGTTAGAAATGATAGCTACTTCGCCGTAGTAGCGGTCATGTCTAACCACTCAAGACGCAGCTTCGGTCTAGTTCTGCGTCCTCGTTGTTAGATATGATGGCTACTACGGCGAAGTAGGCGTAAGCTATGCTCAATTAAAACAGGCCTTGAGGAAGAGTCTAACGTTGTTACAGAAGTCTCAGCTGGGTCGCTTCTTCGGTAGTGGTCTTCAGGCTGAAGTATGGGACTCCGTTCCCCATCGTAGATCTAAAAGCCATGACTGTCGGTACTGGGAACAGCACGGATATCACGCTCTCTATGTGTCTTCCATTTGGAGCTTCAGGGCGTGCTATTTAAAAAGATATGTCTCAAACCACTTGTCAAAATTTAACCTGCTCGATGCAAGGTTGTATTTGTGCGATTGCCTCAATAGTCTCCGTATTTGTTCTGAACAAACACGTACATTGCATTGCACCTCAGTGACCTGCAACTCATTGTAAGCGCTTCGCTGTGTCGTTATACTGCTGCACAGCATTTTTGTCTTCAGCCCTTCCCACGCTGGCACTGTAACATTCTTCACATCTCGAAAGTGCAACTATTTGCCTAGTTTCGATAAGTCAGGGGCAAACCTCTCACGCTTCGATAGACGCATGAGCATGCGCAAACACGCAGCATTTTTGCAGACCTCGTTACGCTTGTGAAATTGAACGCGTTAAAGTGCCAGGTAAACTGGAGCTCTTGTAACTCCACATTGGAGCTTTCTGTGCACTCAGATTTTTTTTTTTTGCAGTCATTGGAGCAGCGGCCCATTTAGTGGGGTACGCTATCTGACAGTCTAGAACGACCGGGCTGTATCCCACTTCCTGGTTGCTATCGGGTGTTTTCCCGTCACCCGAGGGCCGGGTGTAGTCACTGCTCTAGACTGCTTGTCTCACTCCAGGTGGAGGAACTGGGGCTACCTGCCGTAGCGTCTTTCTGCTGGGACATGGAGGTAGCGAGCCACAGAGTGAACGAGAGCGAGGTTTGGAGCCCGCAACCCCCGTTGGCGTGCCTACCTTCTGAGGATTGGACGGACGCTCACCGTGAGTAGACCTGCTCTGTGCACGTACATATTTTTCCAGCCTGATATCTCAGTAGAGTTCAGGAGGATTTAGTTTTTGCCTGTGTCCATCCTGCGGCGGTAAACAGATGTGTGTATGTGTA
>JAWQFJ010001274.1:40000-46041 GCA_034096865.1 Theodoxus fluviatilis
TGGTGTGATGTAGCGTGTTGTGTTGCGTTTTACTGCTTAGGTCATGACACAATCACCTTCTTAAACGCGGATTACTTCTGTCAGAGCGACTGCCTCACTGCATGGTAACTTGGAGCAGTGCTCCTTTTTGCAGAGCTGTTCGAGGAGAGCGAGGGAGGCAACTGCTGCCCCATGACCTCCATGCATTGGGGGGGAGGGGAATGCCTGCCCAACACCATGGGGGAGCTGCACGGCTCCCACCTCGACTACCTCGGCCACTCTCCCTCCCCAGCAGCCCTCCGCTTCTCCGCCTCACCCCCCACCAGCAGCCTCAGCTCTGGTAAGGCAGTGAAGTCCACTTCCGTGTTCCTTCCGTTTTTTCCTTCACGGCACTGCCTTCCCCATCTTCAATCCCATACTGCAACCCCCTCCGCAAAGATTCCCACATCCCCAGTCCCCACAATTATTCTAATATGTCCTGCACTCCACGTTCTTCTTCCTCTTATCAATGCGATAACAAGCAGGCAAGCACACACACACACACACACACACACACACACACACACACACACACAAAACACAACACAACACAACACAATACAACACAACACACACACACACGCACACACACACAAACACACACACACACACACGCACACGCACACCGTAATCTTCAATCTTTTCATCCATGTTCCCCTCACAATGTACACAAACTTTCTGGAGACCTATGCACCAGCCCTGACTACAAGTTTAACACACTCCACCTTCAATTCCTCACACTCGCTTGTCCGTCTCTCTGTGTGTTCGTGTTTCCGTGTTTCTTTCCGTCTGTTTGTGTTTCTGTGTTTCGGTTGTTTTCTGCTTCTGTGTTTCTTTCTGTGTGCTTGTGTTTCTGTATTTATTTATGTGTGTTTGCGTTTCTTCCTGTCTGTTTTTCTGCTTGCGTTCTGTCAGTGTGTACCTGCCTGCCTGTCTGCCTGCCCGCCTGCCTGCCTGTCCGTCTGTCTGTCTGTCTGTCTGTCTGTCTGTCTGTCTGTCTGTCTGTCTGTCTGTCTGTCTGTCTGTCTGTCTGTCTGTCTGTCTGTCTGTCTGTCTGTCTGTCTGTCTGTCTGTCTGATCTATATTTCTTTCTTTTTGTGTGTGTGTGTGTGTGTGTTATTGAGTGTGTTGTGTGTGTTATTGTGTGTGTATGTGTGTGTATTATTGTGTGTGTGTGTTATTGTGTGTGTGTGTGTGTGTGTGTATGTGTGCGTATGTGTGTCCGTCCGTCCGTCTGTCTCTTTGTCTGTCTCTATCTGTCTGTCTGCGTTATATGAGCCTGCCTGTCTGGGTAAGCGATTGAGAGAGGATAAATGTGTTTGTCCGCTCAAGTATGACCTTCACTACAACCCATTTGTTTGGTGACGGGACAGCAGCACGCAAACATCTCCGTCTGTGCCCCTTCCACTTCATATGTCGCCAACCCCTTTCCCTTCCAACAACTCATGCGCTCTTCTGTGGAGTTCTCGTCACTTTCGAACATTAGCATATACATTCTCGGTGCTAAGCTCTCATAACTTCCTGACAACGAGATGGCCGACAAAAGTGTCCTTTGTGTGCATAGGGAACACATCCTGTTTTGGGTGGAGAGCGAAAGTCGCGCCACTCAGTCAAATCCGGGAGCCATCATTTAAACCTGCAGGGATGTTTTCCACAGAAGAGAAACTGCCACGGAACTAAATTGCGGTTAAATGCATTTGTAGTGTAAATTCTAGAATAAATACGAACGCCCGTTTTAGGTGTTCTTACACCTTTGTCCACTAATGCAAATGCACATACACGCACACATACATACATACATACATACATACATACATACATACATACATACATACATACATACATACATACATACATACATACATACATACATACATACATACATACATACACACACACACACACACACACATACACACACACACACACACACACACACACACATACATACATACATACATACATACATACATACATACATACATACATACATACATACATACATGCATGCATACATACATACATACATACATACATACATACATACATACATACATACATACATACATACATACATACATACATACATACATACATACATACATACATACATACATACATACATACATACATACATACATACATACATACATCATACATACATACATACATACATACATACATACATACATACATACATACATACATACATACATACATACATACATACATACATACATACATACATACATACATACATACATACATACATACATACATACATACATACATACATACATACATACATACATACATACATACATACATACATACATACATACATACATTCATACATACACACACACGCACGCACGCACGCACGCACACATACACATACATACATACATACATACATACATACATACATACATACATACATACATACATACATACATACATACATACATACATACATACATACATACATACATACATACATACATACATACAAACATGCATGCATGCATGCATGCATACATACATACATACATACATACATACACACATGCACGCATGCATGCATGCATGCATGCATACATACATACATACACACATGCACGCATGCATGCATGCATGCATGCATACATACATACATACATACACACGTACAAACATACATACATACACACACACACCTACCTACCTACCTACCTACCTACCTATCTACCTACCTACCTACATAAATACATACATACATACATACATATACACACACCTACCTACCTACCTACCTACCTACCTACCTACCTACCTACCTACCTACCTACCTACCTACCTACCTACCTATCTACCTACCTACCTACATAAATACATACATACATACATACATACATACATACATACATACATACATACATACATACATACATACATACATACATACATACATACATACATACATACATACATACATACATACATACATACATACATACATACAACCCCCCCCCCCCAACAACAAAAAAACCCAACCGCAAACACACCCCCCCCCCAAGCACACTCTTCATTCCAAAAGCATAAAACGCCAAACCCTCATGCACATTTCTGGGACACTATACATATAGTTTGACGCGTGGCTTTTTAAAACAAACTGTTACAGACTCTCAGAGCGAAGTGTACGAGTCTGACTTTCTGCTGATCTCAAGCGAGGAGAGTGGAGAGCCCATGCTGCCAGGACTGAGGTCCGACTCCCTCATGGACGACGACAGTGGGGAGTCGGGGGTGAGCAGCCCGAGAGAGGGGGAAGAGGACCGGAGGGGTGACCTCTTTATTCAACCCTCCGAGACTGCCAGATCTGGCAACACCATCTCGCAGAGGCGGAAACCCGGCAGAAAGAAAGGGCAAGGTGCGCGAAGGTGTCGGTCTTGACCCTTTTTTTGACAACAGCCGTGTGTACTCTTCTTAGCAGGGGTCTGTCTCCATCATCATCAGATTTATATTTTTGTCTGAGATCTTTGCCGTGGGTAATCCTTTCCCAAGAGCGGATATAACCCAGGTCGACTGGATGCCTTCTTTGTTTAAAATAGACTGACCTTTGGACCGCAGCAATGTCTCCTCTTAACAGAGAAACGATCGAAGGCGTCCGATCCAGGTTTGACACTATCCAGGTCATTCTAAGAAATATCTCACAGAATGCGTGTTGGTAAACTTTAAAAAGATATTTCGGCGACTTAAGGCAGCATGTGCAATTTCTCTTTTTTATAAAGACATTAGTCAGAAATGTATTAATCATTCCGATGTCAAATATCATAAGACAAAAGGAGTGTCTACGATCTCAGTCATGAATCTCTACTTGGAGAATGGTCGTCAGCAAGAGCTGGATAGTCACTGTAGATCTTGAGAATCCGCTGCTGCAAAGTTCGTCCTCGATTTTAAAGAAAGGTCGTTATCGATTTGTCGATTTCTTTTTCATAGGGCAAAGTGGTTTTCCCCCCGGACTTCCCTTACCAAATGAACTGCGCCAGATACACTCAGGTGGCGCCGTCTACTTTGTATTGACAGCTTGAATACGCAACCATGACTGTACCACTGCATAAAATGGAGGGAACAGTGGAACTACACCAGTAAATTAAATGTTTGTAACTGTTTTGTCTCGAAATCAATAGAACAAGTTAGCACGACTTCAGTCTGAGATCAAAGCGACTAGTTTATCAGCCAGAATTCCATGTAGTGGAATCCTGTGCTCTCGTAGTGACCGCTTCGCACACCCTGGCAAATTGAGACAGCAGCTATCCAGAGAAGAAGCAAATGGTAATAATGCATAATGACGAAAGAACGTTGCGGCCTATTAGCCTTTGTAGGCTACATGAGGCCATCGATCACGAAAATCACTAGCACTGGGTGCGCTCGATTGGTCCGGCGGAATCAGTAGGCGGACGAGACGGCGCACCGCCGGATTTTTTGTTGCGCTCGATTGCTTCAGGTCACGTGACCGGCGAACCGCCGGGTACGCCGTCAGGCCAAGATGGCGACGACCAGAGTAGGGTTTATGTTTTGTGACGCTTCGACACTGAAAATATTCGATAATTCGTTCTCCGCTGACTCATGTGTGCCTTAATTTGTCACCTTGCTGCAATCTCCGCTGGACGATTGAAGTAGATTACGATTTTTTTCTTTATAGTGTGCACGATGTGTGGTTGACGGTGAGAAATCCTGCATTAAGTTCGAATTGAAAATTATCTCGCAAAGGGACGTAACTCTACATTCTGACCTCCCTTTGCGTAAAGGAAAATCTCTCGAGTGCGTGGTCTTTATTAGTGTATATAGAGTCTTTGACTGCACTAGGCTCAGGAGTCACTTATCAGGGCATAGGTAGTGGTAATGAAAATGTTCAATTTACACAATAACCTCAAACCTTACCATAAACCAAGAAGACAGCACATTTCTTCATCATCGCTACCGCTGTCTATAGTAACTCTTCTAAACACCACAATTGTGCCGCCATGTTGATCAGCCGAAAGCGCTCGATTGGCACGAAAGCTGTCGATTCGCCGGTCATGTGACGGTGGACCGCCGGTCACGTGGCAGCGAACCGCCGCAGGCGGATTCTGGCGGTTATAGTACGAGCAAGTCAAGTCTCGTTCTCCGTAGTTATGCGCCCCTTACGAAGTGTGAAGCGGTGGGTCTCTTCATATCCCTAAACCACAGGGAGAGAAGGAATCAGACAAAACAGGTGGGGATGGGGGGTAGGGGATTGGGGGGGGGGGGGTGAGGGATGTGTGATGGGGGATGGAGAGTAGGGGGCGAGAAGTGGAGAGGGTGTTGAGCTACCTTGGCTCTCCGGTGGATGACATTTGGGAGAAAGCAATCCGAGTGTCCAATAACCTGCACTTCATATGTGCAAAGTTTGATATTTCAATAGCGGGCAACTTCGAGGAAGAAGCGGGTATTTTATGTCGTACAAAATTGGTAACAAATCTAAGTAGGAAAACAGTTCACAACTTAACTTTATATATATGTCGCCTGCTTTGCTCTGCAGTGTCCAGGGTGCTGCACCTGTGGGAGTTTATCCGGGACCTGCTGGCGGACCCACGCTACTGCCCCAGCATCATCAAGTGGGAGAATAAAGCCCAGGGCATCTTCCGTGTGGTCAAGTCGGCAGAGGTGGCCAGGCTCTGGGGCGAGAAGAAGAAGAACAAGAAGGAGATGACCTATGAGAAGATGAGCCGATCCCTCAGGTAAGAGAATCAGACAGTCCTCTTCGTGCTACACCTTGTTCTGCTTCTGTTGTTGGCTTCCACATCGCCATCGGCGGCTAGTGCTGGTGGCAGTGCTGGTGGTAGTTGTAGTGCTGATGGTAGTTGTAGTGCTCTTGGTAATTGTAGTGCTGGTGGCAGTGCTGGTGGTAGTTGTAGTGCTGGTGGCAGTGCTGGTGGTAGTTGTAGTGCTGGTGGCAGTGCTGGTGGTAGTTGTAGTGCTGGTGGCAGTGCTGGTGGTAGTTGTGGTGGCAGTGCTGGTGGTAG
>JAWQFJ010001274.1:46051-65604 GCA_034096865.1 Theodoxus fluviatilis
CCCTAGACCATTAAAAAAACACACACATTATTCTCGTCTATTAACTGCTCTAATGACTTTAATGAATGCTGCTTTTTTAATATGAAAAGATGAAATGACGTACCAGTGTTTCAAAGTCAAAGTAGCGTAGAGTGAAATAAAAATTAATGTAACTGCAACGAGTGAAGATTAAATTTCCTATAATAATCATTTATCAACTGTATTTCTGTTTTGTCTTCAATGCCCATGTCTGCCTGGGCTGGCTGTGACAGGAAGTTCAGAACTGGAAGACGGTGGCGCCATCTGTCCCTGGCAGTCCCAGAGGACCCAGACCCCTAGGCTTTGGCCGAACTTTCCCCATCCCTCATTTACCACCCCACCCCCTCTCCTCCACCCCCTCCCCACCCCCACCCGCACTTCTTTCCAACCCTCTCCTACCTCACGGCCATCTCCATCCCCGCCCCACTAACTTCTGGCTCAATTAGAAGTTCTACCACAACTTTCTTTGCCTGCCTTATTCCAAGGACCCTCTGTGTCTCTGTCTCTCCCCGCATCAAGCAATAGCCTGCCATCCCCCACCCCTTGTCCCCCCGCCCCACCCCACCCTTCTCCCCGGCCCCTTCCCCTCTCCCCACTCCATTCCCCCGCCTCCCATCCACTTCCTCCTCCTCCCCTTCCTCTCTCCCCCAGGCAGTCTCTCGGGTCTTAGCGACCCGTTGTCGTGCTCAGGTCGTTCTGGCTGATTGGAAGACCAAAATAGGACGGTCTTGAAGAGCCACGGAACAGTGCCGTCTTTCCCCAATAATCCCTGGGGCTAGGTGTGTCACGTCAAGACCTGCATCACCCCGTGCTGGCCGAGTTTATTTCTTGCTGTTAAATGGGAAATTTTGGAAAATATCATCACTCATCCTTCTCCCCCCCCCCCCCCCCCCCCCCGTAGACGTATTCGTTTGATTGATTCGTCCATTGTTTGCGATTCAGTTGAGCTGCTGTCATAACTCTTTAAAAGCGATCAAACATTTTAAGTGTGTGTTTGTGAGGACCAAATCCCACACAAAAAAGCATGATGTGTTCTAGCTGAATCGTTTTACCTTTTTTTAAATGTTAGATTCTTGTAGCTTTATAATGTCGCCGTGATCAGGCTAACTGCCCGTTAAATTTGCATTATTCTCGTCTATTGATTGCTGTATTGACTTAAATGAATGGTGTCACTTTTTAATATGAAAGGATGAAATGACGATTTCTCGTTTATCTATGTAGCACACCAACCCACCCGTATCCCACCCCCACCCCAACCTGCCCACCCCACCCCCTTCATTCCCCATTTCCCAACCCCAGACTCCACGACTCATCCACCTCCGAAGATTACCAGATATGAGGAAAATTATAATCGCAAACAGCCTGTGATACGTCATTTCTTGCAGCGTATTCCATTAGGCATTCGAAATTTAGTCTGTCATTCCACGTAGAAATTTCCTGAGGTAAACAAACATAACGTGCCCTCTTCCACCCCATTCCCAACCTCTCACTTCCCATTCACTTCAGTTATCCCCGCTTTCTGGCGCGTTGTGAACCGCTAGTGATCCTCACGTGATTCATCTTTCCTGTGGATTATTGTAAACACTCAAGCACATCTTGGCTCCTACTCTCTTCACAAACACCGTTCATACTCATTCCGTTCTCCCTATAATTTCTCGAAATAGAATCCCCCTCTCTCTTCCTTCCCCTTCCTACCTCCACCCCTGCTTCCTACCCTCTTCCCGTCATCACCCGCGCTCGCGGCTCCCAGCCCCCAACTTCCGGAAGGGAGAGCACTCTAATCCGCCATTCAACCTCGTCAATGGAGTGGCGTCTTTCTTTCCTCCACTCGGCCCTTTCTCTCCACCTCGGCCCTCCTTTCTTTCCCGGGAAGAATGGAGCCAGGGTAGAGTTTGCAGATGTTTAATTACGTATTAAATGACGCGAGGAGAGACGGAGGCTCAGGCTTAATAACTGCAGCCTCGCGACCGGAATCTGATCCGGCTCTCTTCTCCCTTCCCCGGCAAGCCTTCGGAGTGATAACTCTTTGTAATTGACAAATTTCTTCCGTCTGTCTCTCCGTTTTTTCTTCCCCTGGCCCTGGCCAAATAGTGGGCGGAGATTGAGAAGACACGGGCTCTCTAATGAGCACCACCCCGCCTGCTTATCAGCCGGGCACACGAGAATACAGCGGAAGCCCTCCACAAAAACTTGATGGGAAGTTTATTAAAATTTCAGAGATCAAAGAAACCCCCCCGAATATTTACAAGAAATGTTTCATCACGGCCGTGGTCCCTGGAGGTTCCGCTGAGCGCGAGAGACAATTAGACTGCCGATCAAATGCGAACCCGGCCGCGATGGAGCGCCATTTTTTTTAATCAGCTAATGAAATAGACAACCGAAATCGCCGTAGGCCATGCTAATGTTGTTTAGCCAGGATTGGAGGGGTCGGAGGTCAGGGAGAAATTGACATCTAATCAATGACGGCCACTACTGTCATTTGGCGGGAAGCCTGCGCGCGCAGCTCTCTATTCCCTGGTGACCAGGCTCGCGCCAAATTATCTGACAGCCCGTCCCGCGCTTGTACGCTTCTCGCGAGCCTGAGATCGGACACAGATTCGGCGGTCTTTTGATTTAATTTGGCTATTAGTCTCCTCGCATTGTCTTCAATTATTCCATTACTGCTGGGCGTCGAGCGCAGAGTGGCCTGGCCTGCGACTGTACCACGGGTCTGGACAGGTCTTAATTTGCACCTTCCGTTTTAATCAGCGTTTTATCGCCCAGTCTCGAAGACGACCCGGGCTTTTGCCGACGACGACGATAATCATTTCATCTTCTTTATAGTGCGCAATAACGGCGGCGCCTCATACCGCCAGAGCTCCGGCACTCAGTGGCAACGAGCTGCTTCGACCTCCGTCGTCCCACCTCCCATTTCCTGCAGTATCCAGTTAGAATGAGTACACCCCAGGCAGTTCAGTCAAGCCTGGCTTGAAACCCATTGTAATTTCGCTTGACCCCCCCTGGCTTACCTCGTCTGGCATCGCCGTCTTTTTATTGCAGCCCTTCGCCCGCTGTCGTGAACTCGATTCTGGTGCCGGGCCCCACGAAGCAAACTCCCCGATGTGGGCCGAACCACTTTTCATCTTGTTCAGACACCGCACTCTAAGCCACATCTCTAATA
Organism: Theodoxus fluviatilis; assembly: GCA_034096865.1. Taxonomy (NCBI): domain Eukaryota; kingdom Metazoa; phylum Mollusca; class Gastropoda; order Cycloneritida; family Neritidae; genus Theodoxus; species Theodoxus fluviatilis. Next base: position 49,230 of record JAWQFJ010001274.1, read on the forward strand.
CTGAAGCTCATGACTTATTCACGTCAATATCTTGATACCATTGATGTTCGTCTTATGGCCATTCCTTTGGCTTCGTCATTGCCACAAACGTTACGCCCTCCAATGTCCTTGCTACATTACCGTAATCAGGTGAAGCGTACCCTATCTCGTCACTCTGCGACCAGTCAATCTTCTCAGCCCATGCCAACATCACTGCAACCATCACGACTGCCACCACCAATACCATAACGCCTCTGTTACTGCTCACATTTGTTCTGCTTTTGTTTTCTGCAGAGTCGAGGGAAAAGACGAAGTCATATCAAAACTATTATTATCTGGCGCTCTGTATAAGAATGTCCTTTGTTAATTGATAAATCGTTCAATCGGTGTCTTGAGAACTCGAGTTCGGAAGTCGAGCATGGATGACGTCCCCACTCTTGAACTGTCCAGAAGCTCCAAGATTTCCGATGCCATCCGATGGTACCAGGTCCATTTCGTATGTGTTCCAAGCAGGGTTTTCATTCTGTTTGTAGCAGTCTACAACGCAGCAATTTTCTGTCATAAGCTTTAAAGAGACTGTAGAAAATTTGCAGCTTGTTTCCTAATTGATGAACTCTGTCATGGTTCCCATGTAAAAGCAAAAACATGATTTGATTATTTGATCAAGAAATTTTGAAATGCGTGTGCTTCAGAATGTTTCCATACGACGTCACCATGAATTCATCCCAAGTGATGCCAATTCATCCAATAACAGGCTCCTCTGCATACAGGCGGTGCAGCTGATCTGCCAGTTAAATGCCTCCTAGTAAACTACTTTAACATGCATGTCCATATTCGAAACTCTTCCCCAAGCTTTGATTTCAAAGGCTCTTGCAGTTTCGGAAGCTGAGTTGAAGAGGTCGATCATGAGGTGGACGAATGGTTGTTATCGGTGCTGTGTCTGTTTCGTTGCTGGCCCAGTCGTTTCTGTTGTAGAGCCAAATCTCCACAGGGTATAAATCTCAGTCTCTGACGGGGAATCAAGCTAGGGACCACTTGGGTAACGTCCGAGTGCTGTAACCAGTGGAGGGGGGGGGGGGGGGGGGGGGGGGGATATGTGGTTAAGGTAACATGGCAAAGAAAAATAGAGTCGGAAGGTCGGCCAGAATTTTTTTCTTCTCTTTTTTTCTTTTTAGAGGAGGCCAGATTGAACGTAAACCAATCTGTCTTTCATTGAAAACGCTTTTAAAAACCCCACCTTAAATCGTGGATTCCCTGAGTGTTCGTGGGGTAGTGTAGATGGGACAGCACGCACTTCCTTGTTTACCGTCAGTTTCATTCTTTTCTTTTCTTTTCTGTTATGCTTGCATGATTGGAGAAAGGTTTAGGGTCGGCAGAAAAACAGGGTCGGTCGGGTTACCGTAACCACAGCTCTAAATGTTTTTGTCTGAGCAGTCGTCGTAAACACACAGCCACCATCGTTCAGCGTCGTGCAATAACCGTTTGTATACGCGTACTGCTTCCGCAAGATGTTTCTTTTCTCATCCTCTTCTACTCCTGAGACGTCTTTCCTGGGGAAGAAGGTTTCATGTGATCTCCCTTTCCCATAGAGTTCCACCACGCTGCCTCGATGCCGTCTGTCCTGGAAGTCTCCACCGCGATCCTCTCTCTCTTTCTCCCCCAATTTTCATCGCACAATTAACTCTCTCCCTCCATGCTTTCCCTCGCTCATCCCCCCACACTTTTCTCGCTTGACCCCCCTATCCCCCACTCCACACCCTCTACCCCCTTCCTGCATGCATCCATCCACCCACTTCATCTCTTGTCACTCTCTCCTGTCACCCTCGGCGCTGCCAGTTTCCCAGGGACCCCAACCACCGCTGTCCCCCGGGAGGGGTCAAGCAGCTTGACCGGTGCAGTAATTAGAATTAATGAACGCCTCTAATTAGTCGGGGCGGCGCTGGCTGACCAGTGGCGTGACAACACGAACTCGGACCCTACGCCGCCCGGGTCGCGTGACAGCTCCGGTCACCCTGACCTTGGTGCCCGAGACAGCGGTCAGCTGCCCCAGGGGGTCGGGCTGTGTGGCCACAGTGCCCCGCCCCTGGCCTGATTGACGCAGTTTTCTTCGCACTCCGCCACCGCTCCGAGTGACGAGTTGACACTGTCGGTTATATGTTGACATTAGCATATGATCACAATGAAGTCGTGCTTTGACAACAACATGGTTCGCAACGCTAAAGTAGCATTACGTTAAGATGCTAGCCGATATAGTAAGCAATTGTCATTGAAATGTGGTCTGTCTTTTGCATCACGTTTACTCTTAATTGGAGACACCGTCAAGTACTACGGAGCGTAAATTTTCATTCGTTAGCGCGTCAACGACAAAGATGCTCATCCAAATCATTGGTAGGGTGCATCAACTTGCGACAACCACGAACATTGGTTGTGAAATTTCGAAAGCCACCTTTTTTTAAAAATCGCCTCTATACAAATTCACTGTAAGTATGCATTAACTTTAGTGACAAGCTCTGCGCTTTCGAAACCATCTATAGCAATAATGCCTCCCACTGCGCTCAACGTCTCCTCCACGATGTTACTCCCGTTGTTGCTGAAGCATCGCCTCAGTGAAAACCTTACCTTCAGATTGAATGCTGCGGCTGTTTTCATCATTGACTAGAGATGTGAATTGTGGGTGGACTTTTTGTATGTGTGTTCACATTACATCTGTTATCATCCATCCCATGGGCAGAAGCATTTTGGAAACGTCGTCAGTACAGTAAACATAGCTGCCAAGTTATGATCGAAAAAAAAGATAGAATCAAACCGTTGAAATGAAATTTGATGAAAGAACGTTATCTCCTTTCGTGGCATGGATGTTGTGGGATATATCAGTGATGATTTGTAACTGCGATATTAAATTTTTTTGCGGACAGTTGTCTCAAACCTCTAATACAAAATCTTATGCATCTGACTTGATCTTCTTCTATAATCCTGCCTCCGCAGTTCTATTGGACATGGCGGTGGTGGCGACAGTGGTGGTGGGAGCAGTTCTGATGTTGGCAGCGACGGCGGTGCCAGTTGTAGCTGCGGTGGTAGTTGTAGCTGTGGTGGTAGTTGTAGCTGTGGTGGTAGTTGTAGCTGTGGTGGTAGTTGTAGCTGTGGTGGTAGTTGTAGCTGTGGTGGTAGTTGTAGCTGTGGTGGTAGTTGTAGCTGTATAGTGGTAGTTGTAGCTGTGGTGGTAGTTGTAGCTGTGTTGGTAGTTGTAGCTGTGGTGGTAGTTGTAGCTGTGGTGGTAGTTGTAGCTGTGGTGGTAGTTGTAGCTGTGGTGGTAGTTGTAGCTGTATAGTGGTAGTTGTAGCTGTGGCGGTAGTTGTAGCTGTGGTGGTAGTTGTAGCTGTGGTGGTAGTTGTAGCTGTGGTGCCAGTTGTAGCTGTGGTGGTAGTTGTAGCTGTGGTGGTAGTTGTAGCTGTATAGTGGTAGTTGTAGCTGTGGTGGTAGTTGTAGCTGTGGTGGTAGTTGTAGCTGTATAGTGGTAGTTGTAGCTGTGGTGGTAGTTGTAGCTGTGGTGGTAGTTGTAGCTGTATAGTGGTAGTTGTAGCTGTATAGTGGTAGTTGTAGCTGTATAGTGGTAGTTGTAGCTGTGGTGGTAGTTGTAGCTGTATAGTGGTAGTTGTAGCTGTATAGTGGTAGTTGTAGCTGTGGTGGTAGTTGTAGCTGTGGTGGTAGTTGTAGCTGTATAGTGGTAGTTGTAGCTGTGGTGGTAGTTGTAGCTGTGGTGGTAGTTGTAGCTGTGGTGGTAGTTGTAGCTGTGGTGGTAGTTGTAGCTGTGGTGGTAGTTGTAGCTGTATAGTGGTAGTTGTAGCTGTGGTGGTAGTTGTAGCTGTGGTGGTAGTTGTAGCTGCGGTGGTAGTTGTAGCTGTGGTGGTAGTTGTAGCTGTATAGTGGTAGTTGTAGCTGTGGTGGTAGTTGTAGCTGTGGTGGTAGTTGTAGCTGCGGTGGTAGTTGTAGCTGTATAGTGGTAGTTGTAGCTGTGGTGGTGTTGTAGCTGTGGTGGTAGTTGTAGCTGTGGTGGTAGTTGTAGCTGTGGTGGTAGTTGTAGCTGTATAGTGGTAGTTGTAGCTGTGGTGGTAGTTGTAGCTGTGGTGGTAGTTGTAGCTGTGGTGGTAGTTGTAGCTGTGGTGGTAGTTGTAGCTGTGGTGGTAGTTGTAGCTGTGGTGGTAGTTGTAGCTGTGGTGGTAGTTGTAGCTGTATAGTGGTAGTTGTAGCTGTGGTGGTAGTTGTAGCTGTGGTGGTAGTTGTAGCTGTGGTGGTAGTTGTAGCTGTGGTGGTAGTTGTAGCTGTGGTGGTAGTTGTAGCTGTGGTGGTAGTTGTAGCTGTGGTGGTAGTTGTAGCTGTGGTGGTAGTTGTAGCTGTGGTGGTAGTTGTAGCTGTGGTGGTAGTTGTAGCTGTGGTGGTAGTTGTAGCTGCGGTGGTAGTTGTAGCTGTGGTGGTAGTTGTAGCTGTGGTGGTAGTTGTAGCTGTGGTGGTAGTTGTAGCTGTGGTGGTAGTTGTAGCTGTGGTGGTAGTTGTAGCTGTGGTGGTAGTTGTAGCTGTGGTGGTAGTTGTAGCTGTGGTGGTAGTTGTAGCTGTGGTGGTAGTTGTAGCTGTGGTGGTAGTTGTAGCTGTGGTGGTAGTTGTAGCTGTGGTGGTAGTTGTAGCTGTGGTGGTAGTTGTAGCTGTGGTGGTAGTTGTAGCTGTGGTGGTAGTTGTAGCTGTGGTGGTAGTTGTAGCTGTGGTGGTAGTTGTAGCTGCGGTGGTAGTTGTAGCTGTGGTGGTAGTTGTAGCTGTGGTGGTAGTTGTAGCTGTGGTGGTAGTGTAGCTGTGGTGGTAGTTGTAGCTGTGGTGGTAGTTGTAGCTGTGGTGGTAGTTGTAGCTGTGGTGGTAGTTGTAGCTGTGGTGGTAGTTGTAGCTGTGGTGGTAGTTGTAGCTGTGGTGGTAGTTGTAGCTGTGGTGGTAGTTGTAGCTGTGGTGGTAGTTGTAGCTGTGGTGGTAGTTGTAGCTGTGGTGGTAGTTGTAGCTGTGGTGGTAGTTGTAGCTGTGGTGGTAGTTGTAGCTGTGGTGGTAGTTGTAGCTGTGGTGGTAGTTGTAGCTGTGGTGGTAGTTGTAGCTGTGGTGGTAGTTGTAGCTGTGGTGGTAGTTGTAGCTGTGGTGGTAGTTGTAGTGTGGTGGTAGTTGTAGCTGTGGTGGTAGTTGTAGCTGCTGGTGGTAGTTGTAGCTGCTGGTGGTAGTTGTAGCTGTGGTGGTAGTTGTAGCTGTGGTGGTAGTTGTAGCTGTGGTGGTAGTTGTAGCTGTGGTGGTAGTTGTAGCTGTGGTGGTAGTTGTAGCTGTGGTGGTAGTTGTAGCTGCGGTGGTAGTTGTAGCTGTGGTGGTAGTTGTAGCTGTGGTGGTAGTTGTAGCTGTGGTGGTAGTTGTAGCTGCTGGTGGTAGTTGTAGCTGCTGGTGGTAGTTGTAGCTGCTGGTGGTACTTGTAGTTCTGGTGGTAGTTGTAGTGGTGGTGGTAGTTGTAGTGCTGGTGGTAGTTGTAGTGCTGGTGGTAGTTGTAGTGCTGGTGGTAGTTGTAGTTGTGGTGGTAGTTGTAGTGCTGGTGGTAGTTGTAGCTGTGGTGGTAGTTGTAGCTGTGGTGGTAGTTGTAGCTGTGGTGGTAGTTGTAGCTGTGGTGGTAGTTGTAGCTGTGGTGGTAGTTGTAGTGCTGGTGGTAGTTGTAGTGCTGGTGGTAGTTGTAGTGCTGGTGGTAGTTGTAGTGCTGGTGGTAGTTGTAGTGCTGGTGGTAGTTGTAGTGCTGGTGGTAGTTGTAGTGCTGGTGGTAGTTGTAGTGCTGGTGGTAGTTGTAGTGCTGGTGGTAGTTGTAGTGCTGGTGGTAGTTGTAGTGCTGGTGGTAGTTGTAGTGCTGGTGGTAGTTGTAGTGCTGGTGGTAGTTGTAGTGCTGGTGGTAGTTGTGTAGTGCTGGTGGTAGTTGTGGTGGCAGTGCTGGTGGTAGTTGTGGTGGCAGTGCTGGTGGTAGTTGTAGTGCTGGAGGGAATGCTGGTGGTAGTTGTAGTGGCAGTGCTGGTGGTAGTTGTAGTGGCAGTGCTGGTGGTAGTTGTAGTGGCAGTGCTGGTGGTAGTTGTAGTGGCAGTGCTGGTGGTAGTTGTAGTGCTGGAGGGAATGCTGGTGGTAGTTGTAGTGGCAGTGCTGGTGGTAGTTGTAGTGGCAGTGCTGGTGGTAGTTGTGGTGGCAGTGCTGGTGGTAGTTGTAGTGGCAGTGCTGGTGGTAGTTGTAGTGGCAGTGCTGGTGGTAGTTGTAGTGGCAGTGCTGGTGGTAGTTGTAGTGGCAGTGCTGGTGGTAGTTGTAGTGGCAGTGCTGGTGGTAGTTGTAGTGGCAGTGCTGGTGGTAGTTGTGGTGGCAGTGCTGGTGGTAGTTGTAGTGGCAGTGCTGGTGGTAGTTGTAGTGGCAGTGCTGGTGGTAGTTGTAGTGGCAGTGCTGGTGGTAGTTGTAGTGCTGGTGTTAGTTGTGGTGGCAGTGCTGGTGGTAGTTGTGGTGGCAGTGCTGGTGGTAGTTGTGGTGGCAGTGCTGGTGGTAGTTGTAGTGCTGGTGTTAGTTGTGGTGGCAGTGCTGGTGGTAGTTGTGGTGGCAGTGCTGGTGGTAGTTGTAGTGGCAGCGCTGGTGGTAGTTGTGGTGGCAGTGCTGGTGGTAGTTGTGGTGGCAGTGCTGGTGGTAGTTGTAGTGGCAGTGCTGGTGGTAGTTGTAGTGCTGGTGTTAGTTGTGGTGGCAGTGCTGGTGGTAGTTGTGGTGGCAGTGCTGGTGGTAGTTGTGGTGGCAGTGCTGGTGGTAGTTGTGGTGGCAGTGCTGGTGGTAGTTGTGGTGGCAGTGCTGGTGGTAGTTGTGGTGGCAGTGCTGGTGGTAGTTGTGGTGGCAGTGCTGGTGGTAGTTGTAGTGCTGGAGGGAATGCTGGTAGTAGTTGTAGTGGCAGTGCTGGTGGTAGTTGTAGTGGCAGTGCTGGTGGTAGTTGTAGTGGCAGTGCTGGTGGTAGTTGTAGTGGCAATGCTGGTGGTAGTTGTAGTGGCAGTGCTGGTGGTAGTTGTAGTGGCAGTGCTGGTGGTAGTTGTGGTGGCAGTGCTGGTGGTAGTTGTGGTGGCAGTGCTGGTGGTAGTTGTAGTGGCAGTGCTGGTGGTAGTTGTAGTGGCAGTGCTGGTGGTAGTTGTGGTGGCAGTGCTGGTGGTAGTTGTGGTGGCAGTGCTGGTGGTAGTTGTGGTGGCAGTGCTGGTGGTAGTTGTGGTGGCAGTGCTGGTGGTAGTTGTAGTGCTGGAGGGAATGCTGGTGGAAGTTGTAGTGGCAGTGCTGGTGGTAGTTGTAGTGGCAGTGCTGGTGGTAGTTGTAGTGGCAGTGCTGGTGGTAGTTGTGGTGGCAGTGCTGGTGGTAGTTGTAGTGCTGGAGGGAATGCTGGTGGTAGTTGTGGTGGCAGTGCTGGTGGTAGTTGTAGTGGCAGTGCTGGTGGTAGTTGTAGTGCTGGAGGGAATGCTGGTGGTAGTTGTAGTGGCAGTGCAGGTGGTAGTTGTGGTGGCAGTGCTGGTGGTAGTTGTGGTGGTAGTGCTGGTGGTAGTTGTAGTGCTGGTGGGAATGCTGGTGGTAGTTGTAGTGGCAGTGCTGGTGGTAGTTGTGGTGCTGGTGGGAATGCTGGTGGTAGTTGTGGTGGCAGTGCTGGTGGTAGTTGTAGTGCTGGTGGGAATGCTGGTGGTAGTTGTAGTGGCAGTGCTGGTGGTAGTTGTGGTGGCAGTGCTGGTGGTAGTTGTGGTGGTAGTGCTGGTGGTAGTTATGGTGGTAGTGCTGGTGGTAGTTGTGGTGGCAGTGCTGGTGGTAGTTGTGGTGGCAGTGCTGGTGGTAGTTGTGGTGGCAGTGCTGGTGGTAGTTGTAGTGGCAGTGCTGGTGGTATTGTGGTGGCAGTGCTGGTGGTAGTTGTAGTGCTGGTGGGAATGCTGGTGGTAGTTGTAGTGGCAGTGCTGGTGGTAGTTGTGGTGGCAGTGCTGGTGGTAGTTGTAGTGCTGGAGGGAATGCTGGTGGTAGTTGTAGTGGCAGTGCTGGTGGTAGTTGTAGTGCTAGTGGGAATGCTGGTGGTAGTTGTAGTGGCAGTGCTGGTGGTAGTTGTGGTGGCAGTGCTGGTGGTAGTTGTGGTGGCAGTGCTGGTGGTAGTTGTGGTGGCAGTGCTGGTGGTAGTTATAGTGCTGGTGGGAATGCTGGTGGTAATTGTAGTGGCAGTGCTGGTGGTAGTTGTGGTGGCAGTGCTGGTGGTAGTTGTGGTGGCAGTGCTGGTGGTAGTTGTGGTGGCAATGCTGGTGGTAGTTATGGTGGCAGTGCTGGTGGTAGTTGTGGTGGCAGTGCTGGTGGTAGTTGTGGTGGCAGTGCTGGTGGTAGTTGTGGTGGCAGTGCTGGTGGTAGTTGTGGTGGCAGTGCTGGTGGTAGTTGTGGTGGCAGTGCTGGTGGTAGTTGTGGTGGTAGTGCTGGTGGTAGTTGTAGTGGCAGTGCTGGTGGTAGTTGTGGTGGCAGTGCTGGTGGTAGTTGTAGTCCTGGTAGCAGTGCTGGTGGTATTTGTGGTGGCAGTGCTGGTGGTAGTTGTGGTGGCAGTGCTGGTGGTAGTTGTGGTGGCAGTGCTGGTGGTAGTTGTGGTGGCAGTGCTGGTGGTAGTTGTAGTGGCAGTGCTGGTGGTAGTTGTGGTAGCAGTGCTGGTGGTAGTTGTGGTGGCAGTGCTGGTGGTAGTTGTAGTGGCAGTGCTGGTGGTAGTTGTGGTAGCAGTGCTGGTGGTAGTTGTGGTGGCAGTGCTGGTGGTAGTTGTAGTCCTGGTAGCAGTGCTGGTGGTAGTTGTGGTGGCAGTGCTGGTGGTAGTTGTGGTGGCAGTGCTGGTGGTAGTTGTGGTGGCAGTGCTGGTGGTAGTTGTGGTGGCAGTGCTGGTGGTAGTTGTGGTGGCAGTGCTGGTGGTAGTTGTGGTGGCAGTGCTGGTGGTAGTTGTGGTGGCAGTGCTGGTGGTAGTTGTGGTAGCAGTGCTGGTGGTAGTTGTGGTGGCAGTGCTGGTGGTAGTTGTGGTGGCAGTGCTGGTGGTAGTTGTGGTGGCAGTGCTGGTGGTAGTTGTGGTGGCAGTGCTGGTGGTAGTTGTGGTGGCAGTGCTGGTGGTAGTTGTGGTGGCAGTGCTGGTGGTAGTTGTGGTGGCAGTGCTGGTGGTAGTTGTAGTCCTGGTAGCAGTGCTGGTGGTAGTTGTGGTAGCAGTGCTGGTGGTAGTTGTGGTGGCAGTGCTGGTGGTAGTTGTGGTGGCAGTGCTGGTGGTAGTTGTGGTGGCAGTGCTGGTGGTAGTTGTGGTGGTAGTGCTGGTGGGAATGCTGGTGGTAGTTGTGGTGGCAGTGCTGGTGGTAGTTGTGGTGGCAGTGCTGGTGGTAGTTGTGGTGGCAGTGCTGGTGGTAGTTGTGGTGGCAGTGCTGGTGGTAGTTGTGGTGGCAGTGCTGGTGGTAGTTGTGGTGGCAGTGCTGGTGGTAGTTGTGGTGGCAGTGCTGGTGGTAGTTGTGGTGGCAGTGCTGGTGGTAGTTGTAGTGGCAGTGCTGGTGGTAGTTGTGGTGGCAGTGCTGGTGGTAGTTGTAGTCCTGGTAGCAGTGCTGGTGGTTGTGCTGGTGGTAATTGTAGTCCTGGTGGCAGTGCTGGTGGTAGTTGTGGTGGCAGTGCTGGTGGTAGTTGTAGTCCTGGTAGCAGTGCTGGTGGTTGTGCTGGTGGTAATTGTAGTGCTGGTGGCTCTGCTGGTGGTAATTGTAGTCCTGGTGGCTCTGCTGGTGGTAATTGTAGTGCTGGTGGCAGTGTTGGTGGTAGTGCTGGTGGTTGTGCTGGTGGCAGTGCTGGTGGCAGTGCTGGTGGCAGTACTGGTGGCACTGCTGGTGCCAGTGCTGGTGGTAGTGCTAGTGGTAATTGTAGTGCTGGTGGCAGTGCTGGTGGTCGTGCTGGTGATAATGCTGGTGGTAATTGTAGTGGTGGCGGCACTATCATTTTTGCCTCTGCTACTGCTGATTGCAATGACGATGAAGACGATGATGACGACGACACTATGTAGGGAGTGAAGAATGGGTAAGGGATTGGATTGGGAATAGTGGGAGGAGGAGGAGGAGGAGGAGGAGGAGGAGGAGGAGGAGGAGGAGGAGGAGGAGGAGGGGGGGGGAGGTTGGGGGGAGGAGGGGGACGGGGAGGGGGAGGAGGACGACGACGACGATACGAATGGGAAGCAACATCAGTAGGGCTTTATAGTGATATTAGTTTCCACGTGCTGCTGTTTAAACCCAAAGAACTCAGCTGAGAAGTAACATGACCTGACTAAATGTGTACACCCTTGTCCATTTTGTCGAGACTGATACTGCATAACACATACATGTATATTATAATGTACTATGTCCTGTTACGCCAACTACCCATTGGAATGAACTAAGATAGAACAATAACTTTAATCTTAAGCCAGTTTTTTTCGCTCCACGACTTTTAATCGAGTTACGCATTGTCTCCCACTAGCTTTGCATGCACACGTATGAAACTTGCAAAGAGTTTTCAGGAATTATGATTGATCTTCTCGCAAAAATGCTCACATGCTCAACCCTGAAGAAGTCATATTGAGTATTGAAACATCATGTCATTCTGCACCTGGAACCATGCATTTTCACTGTTTTCTGTGACGTTTTCCAGATACTCCAGGAAAGAGGGCTTCTTCGTGGACATTCCGAAAGAGTCTGGATTCCCAAGGAAGCTGTGCTTTAAGTTCGGAGAGCGATCCTATGGATGGCACTGAGTTGTCCGTACTTGACGTCCTTGCATTCGCAGCTTCGAAGTTGCTAGGCTGAGGATAAACTGCCTTTCTCGAGCCATCTATACTGAAGCGCAGTTTGACATTTTCCAGTATGGACTTGAAGTGACAGATAGGAACTTAAACTGACTGAAAAATATTTCGGTAACACAAAGTTGGGGACTTTGGAGTTTAAGAGACTCTATTTTTCTCACGTCATCATGGCCAACTCTACCCCAAGAATCAGGCCTGAAAGCCATCGCCACAGACATTGCCAAACCATTCATCGTCCATGGATAAAAGTATCTTCCTCATGACAAGATTTGGCAGCCGACGACTGACTCATAAGGCAGACAGCCACTTGCATGTGAAGGAATACAATGAGCGGTAGCCTGTGTTTTAGTAGTTGTTCACTTCTAGAACAAAGGAACGTTTTCATCAGTCTGGTAACATTTTTATTCCACTTTGCAACCTGAAAAAATACGTGCGCAAATGGACGTGACGTTGTACATTTTTCCAGTCGCAAGAGGATTTGCTGGCAAGATCTGAGAGACGGAATGTTGGGATGTGATTCGACAGAGCACTAATGTCTTCCGTGATGTTTTTTCATTTACTTCAACAAACTATCAGATACATTTCATAATCAATTTCGATGACACATCATTTGCACAATATAATATATGTCTGAAAATGTCTATGCACACCTATGTGAGTGTACCGGTTTCAAGCTGTGTGCATCAACCTATCGTCGCCTACAACGGATGTCATAATTATTTTGGAAACCATGAACTGATGTTCCCAGACATCACAAGAAGATTCATTTTTACGGGGCATCCATTGTCAGTAAAGATGTGCCCTTTTGTTTTACCGACTGTTTATTTTGCACACTAGTGTAGCATCGATGTGCTTTGCATCTTGAATTTTTCGTCGTCACCGAACATTTGAGTGTATCAATGGTGTCGACTGGTGTAGTGTGACGTGGTGGCTATGTGTGTGTGTATTTGTGTGTGTGTGTGTGTGTGTGTGTGTGTGTGTGTGTGTGTGTGCGTGTTTGTGTTTGTGTGTGTGTGTGTGTGTGTGTGCGCACGTGCGTGCGTGCGGTCACGCACGTAGGTATACGTGCATTCATGTTTGTGCATCTATGTTCTTGCTGCAAAGCACTCCCACATGATTCTAACAAAACAATTTTGCAAAATGCAAACGTATCGAAATTGACGTAGCGACTTCGCGTGTCTGGCTCTTGCACTCATTTTCCTGTTGCTATCTTGGAAGTCAAACTGAATATATTTTCGAGAAAATATTAAATACATATTTACCCCCGTATATTTTCAACCCAAGTTACTCTTAATGAAGTGTAAATACCATATTTTCTGTGCAGTATTTCCGCCCACTGGTATGGTCGCGGTAGACTTGACTTGTGTCAGCATAAGTGTTTTTCACCAGAAGCATTTCTCGCGAATTTATTCAATGAGTCAGAAATTGTAGAGTTAGCTTTATTTCAGTTTTTTTGCATGCCTGGCATCGATTTGTTTCATCAGGCGTTTCAGAACAGAGAACTGAAATGGAAAATGTCTATGCATGGTACTTTTTACCAGACTACATTACATTTTGTGTCATTCCAGCAGTATCATCTCTGTCCAAGTTTACACATTATTCATTGACTTCGATACATTTGATATAAACTGGCACTGAACCAAATGTTGTATTTAAGTATTACATTATATAATCCTGTGAATTTTTCATGAGGAAGCTCTGTTTGTAATGAGAAGAAGGCGTTTCTTTTCTGCATAATCGGTGCACCCATTTCTAAACAAAGTTCATGAAGTGTGTGTGTGTGTGTGTGTGTGTGTGTGTGTGTGTGTGTGTGTGTGTGTTTGTGTGTGTGCGTGCGTGTGTGTCTGTCTGTCTGTCTGTCTGTCTGTCTGTCTGTGTGTGTGTGTGTCTGTGTCTCTGTGTGTGCGTGTGTATGTCTGTATGTGTGCGTGTGTGTGCGTGCCCGCATGCGTGCGTGCGTGCGTGTGCGCGCGTGTGTGTATTTGTCTGTGTGTATGTGCGCTCGCACACACGCATGAATGAGAGAGAGAGAGAGAGAGAGAGAGAGAGAGAGAGAGAGAGAGAGAGAGAGAGAGAAAGCAAGAAAGAGAGATTGCATTTACATTCTTTATTTTCATGTACATCGGTGCTTACACTATGCACGTTCGACAAAGATCTACGTGCCGATACTGCGATGGAGAGTCGAAGAACACATGGTGTTGTACAGAGGAATGAGATTCCTGCACATAATGAAAAACAATATTGGGTTCATAGAGCTGGAGCATTCGTAGCAAATATGTCCATGTAAAGACATGATCCCAAATATAATTCTTTTATGATATTTAAAGTAATAAAATATAGCCTCGGTAGTATACAGTTGGTTGTTGTTTAATATCTTAATGTTGTTGGAGGTCTAGCTGGTTATGTTACAGTTGACGAGTATTGTTAACGTCAATATTGAGGAGGATGACCATTGGAGCATTTAGAGGAAACCTCATGCTTAGTTCTGTTGTATTTATCACACTCGAAATAAAGCTCAAATGACTCGCAAGCACACAGTCATGCACATACATAGAGATACACTCATAAACGCAGACACAGACACACGTATGCACATACGTGCGTGCGCACACACACACGTACACACACACAAACACACACACACACACACACACACACACACGATCACACACACACAGACACACACACATATGTAAGCACGAGCGAGCGCACACTCATAAGCAAACACATTTGTGCACCCTACATATACACACTCGCACACATACGGACACACACACACACACACACACACACACACACACACACACACACACTTCATGAACTTTGTTTAGAAATGGGTGCACCGATTATGCAGAAAAGAAACGCCTTCTTCTCATTACAAACAGAGCTTCCTCATGAAAAATTCACAGGATTATATAATGTAATACTTAAATACAACATTTGGTTCAGTGCCAGTTTATATCAAATGTATCGAAGTCAATGAATAATGTGTAAACTTGGACAGAGATGATACTGCTGGAATGACACAAAATGTAATGTAGTCTGGTAAAAAGTACCATGCATAGACATTTTCCATTTCAGTTCTCTGTTCTGAAACGCCTGATGAAACAAATCGATGCCAGGCATGCAAAAAAACTGAAATAAAGCTAACTCTACAATTTCTGACTCATTGAATAAATTCGCGAGAAATGCTTCTGGTGAAAAACACTTATGCTGACACAAGTCAAGTCTACCGCGACCATACCAGTGGGCGGAAATACTGCACAGAAAATATGGTATTTACACTTCATTAAGAGTAACTTGGGTTGAAAATATACGGGGGTAAATATGTATTTAATATTTTCTCGAAAATATATTCAGTTTGACTTCCAAGATAGCAACAGGAAAATGAGTGCAAGAGCCAGACACGCGAAGTCGCTACGTCAATTTCGATACGTTTGCATTTTGCAAAATTGTTTTGTTAGAATCATGTGGGAGTGCTTTGCAGCAAGAACATAGATGCACAAACATGAATGCACGTATACCTACGTGCGTGACACGCACGCACGTGCGCACACACACACACACACACACACACACACACAACACGCACCACACACACACACACACACACACACACACACCACACACACACAAATACACACACACATCGCCACCACGTCACACTACACCAGTCGACACCATTGATACACTCAAATGTTCGGTGACGACGAAAAATTCAAGATGCAAAGCACATCGATGCTACACTAGTGTGCAAAATAAACAGTCGGTAAAACAAAAGGGCACATCTTTACTGACAATGGATGCCCCGTAAAAATGAATCTTCTTGTGATGTCTGGGAACATCAGTTCATGGTTTCCAAAATAATTATGACATCCGTTGTAGGCGACGATAGGTTGATGCACACAGCTTGAAACCGGTACACTCACATAGGTGTGCATAGACATTTTCAGACATATATTATATTGTGCAAATGATGTGTCATCGAAATTGATTATGAAATGTATCTGATAGTTTGTTGAAGTAAATGAAAAAACATCACGGAAGACATTAGTGCTCTGTCGAATCACATCCCAACATTCCGTCTCTCAGATCTTGCCAGCAAATCCTCTTGCGACTGGAAAAATGTACAACGTCACGTCCATTTGCGCACGTATTTTTTCAGGTTGCAAAGTGGAATAAAAATGTTACCAGACTGATGAAAACGTTCCTTTGTTCTAGAAGTGAACAACTACTAAAACACAGGCTACCGCTCATTGTATTCCTTCACATGCAAGTGGCTGTCTGCCTTATGAGTCAGTCGTCGGCTGCCAAATCTTGTCATGAGGAAGATACTTTTATCCATGGACGATGAATGGTTTGGCAATGTCTGTGGCGATGGCTTTCAGGCCTGATTCTTGGGTAGAGTTGGCCATGATGACGTGAGAAAAATAGAGTCTCTTAAACTCCAAAGTCCCCAACTTTGTGTTACCGAAATATTTTTCAGTCAGTTTAAGTTCCTATCTGTCACTTCAAGTCCATACTGGAAAATGTCAAACTGCGCTTCAGTATAGATGGCTCGAGAAAGGCAGTTTATCCTCAGCCTAGCAACTTCGAAGCTGCGAATGCAAGGACGTCAAGTACGGACAACTCAGTGCCATCCATAGGATCGCTCTCCGAACTTAAAGCACA
This sequence comes from Theodoxus fluviatilis, assembly GCA_034096865.1. Classification (NCBI taxonomy): domain Eukaryota; kingdom Metazoa; phylum Mollusca; class Gastropoda; order Cycloneritida; family Neritidae; genus Theodoxus; species Theodoxus fluviatilis. Next base: position 64,732 of record JAWQFJ010001274.1, read on the forward strand.
GCTTCCTTGGGAATCCAGACTCTTTCGGAATGTCCACGAAGAAGCCCTCTTTCCTGGAGTATCTGGAAAACGTCACAGAAAACAGTGAAAATGCATGGTTCCAGGTGCAGAATGACATGATGTTTCAATACTCAATATGACTTCTTCAGGGTTGAGCATGTGAGCATTTTTGCGAGAAGATCAATCATAATTCCTGAAAACTCTTTGCAAGTTTCATACGTGTGCATGCAAAGCTAGTGGGAGACAATGCGTAACTCGATTAAAAGTCGTGGAGCGAAAAAAACTGGCTTAAGATTAAAGTTATTGTTCTATCTTAGTTCATTCCAATGGGTAGTTGGCGTAACAGGACATAGTACATTATAATATACATGTATGTGTTATGCAGTATCAGTCTCGACAAAATGGACAAGGGTGTACACATTTAGTCAGGTCATGTTACTTCTCAGCTGAGTTCTTTGGGTTTAAACAGCAGCACGTGGAAACTAATATCACTATAAAGCCCTACTGATGTTGCTTCCCATTCGTATCGTCGTCGTCGTCCTCCTCCCCCTCCCCGTCCCCCTCCTCCCCCCAACCTCCCCCCCCCTCCTCCTCCTCCTCCTCCTCCTCCTCCTCCTCCTCCTCCTCCTCCTCCTCCTCCTCACACTATTCCCAATCCAATCCCTTACCCATTCTTCACTCCCTACATAGTGTCGTCGTCATCATCGTCTTCATCGTCATTGCAATCAGCAGTAGCAGAGGCAAAAATGATAGTGCCGCCACCACTACAATTACCACCAGCATTATCACCAGCACGACCACCAGCACTGCCACCAGCACTACAATTACCACTAGCACTACCACCAGCACTGGCACCAGCAGTGCCACCAGTAC
>JAWQFJ010001275.1:0-20000 GCA_034096865.1 Theodoxus fluviatilis
CATGTTTGCCTAAAAAAATGTGAATAGAATCGACTGATAATTCAATAAAATCAGAACCCAGGGCGCCAAATTATGTAACCTGGTGCTTGTGTGTGGACGGACTCACTCACTCACCGGGACATAAATAATTGGGTCCGGGTTTCCGAATAAAGAACAAAAAGATGATATTACGTTTTCCCTTATAATTTTAATTGAGGCCGCACACTGACACATTTGCATGTACACATAATGAAACGAAATCAGTAACTAGAGTTTGGATAATGGATGAACCCGATGATAGCAGATGAAGGGGATGAAAGCGGATGGAAGCGGCACCTTTGACTTAAAGATGCTTAGGCTTTTGTCCGATTTACAATGCTACATGGGTTTCTACTGAAGACAAAGAGTTTTCTGGCCTGCAGGAAATGGTGCCTTTTCCAGACAGGACCCACAATTCCCATGCATTAGTTTTTTTATATTTACTAAATTACAATCTAAGCTTATTAATATTAAGCTTCTTAACCTATTTTAAACAATTCTTCAATCTCTAATTTAAATTTTCTTAATTAAACAATTTCACTTTAACTTATAAACAACTCTTAGAAAAAGTGGAGTAACCCATGGTCTTGACCTTCAGGTTACAGTTACACATACAAGAGTTTGTTCTCTTTTACCATACAAGATCTTTGCCTCTGTGTTACACTCACAATAATGGGTTTACTTGCTAACTATTGTGAGGGTTAAACTAGTTTAATTTCTACGTAGATAGATATTTTTAAAGGCCACACTGAAAATGGATATTGGACTTCGTTGGGTCATGACTAGCTGAGTGACTGGAGTAAATCACGAATTCAGCTGTCTGATGATTAATATTTGAAGAGTAAATAAGAGCTCTCTGGTGGCTAGACTGACATTGGAGAGAGAGATTGATGGGTTGGTTTGCTTTATTTCGGCCGACGACCCGTCAAGTTTATACAGACATTCAGTATTCGTACGTGTGTGGTATTGAATGACAAGGGAAGAAGTAAAAAAAAGCGCATATGTACAGGTACAATAACCAATTTTCGGTTTAAAAAAATACGAATGCATGCATAGACGCAGAAACGATAAGATTATGAACAGGAAACTGGTCAATTCAGTAGTTACGTACACTACTTAAAAAGGAAGAAAACCAAAACGCGTACATAGACGCAGAACTTCTCAAACTGTTAAATCTCTGACATTACGGACAGGTAAAAGCCTCTTGACAAGGAAAAAGTTGGAGCATAGAAACACCCGTCTACAGATTAAGGAGCAATATCATCAATAACATCATCCGCCTTTGGGGGTGGGTGGGGGAAGGGGAGAGAGTGAGAGATGTCTGCGAGAGATTTGTCATTTTGTGGGACACCCTACGCGCACTAAACACTATCAGCCCCCTTATGTCTCTGAAATCGAAGGGAGGCGAGCTCGGGCATTCTCTCACTCAACACGTGGGATCTCCTCTTTCGGGAACTGCCTGAAGTTGTAATCTTCCCTTTATCATCATTTTATGCCTATTTGTTTCATGCATTTTATCAAGGTACCTGTAGACTTCATCAAGGAGGTTTGTGTCGCCTCCTCCACATTCACTTCTCTCGGTGTCCTTCCACTATCTCTTGCTTCCTACTTCGTGAGGCGGACAGGGAGAACCTCGACAGCCAGAAGAGGATCTGTATGTTGTAACCGCCAGTCAAAGATGATTTCTTAGACACGTGTTCCCTGGATGCTGATCAAGTATATAAAAAAATTAACCTCTTCTTTGAACGCTAAATGGTAGGGGGGTTTTCAATGGCACCCGGGTTTGTAACCTTGAAAATAGCAAACTGAAAACGACTCGAGAAACAAAATACTGGTTTTATTCCACTCGCAAATGCATGTTTTTGTTCTTTTTGTCATGTTTTGTGGTTACCAGAAGCTATTAGTTTGTTATTAAGTGGGGAGGGACATGAGTTGGAGATGGTGGAAATAACCGGCTGGTCTGGAAGGAGGCTTGCAGTACTAGGTTAACTCAAAAGAGTGTAAGCATCTGACCCTCTATGACATTAGCTGATACTGTACGTCAGCTCCTATTCTCTTCTCTGCTGACCTCGGCCGCTGATGCTACATGTCGAGATGAGAAGAAATGATAAAACAGAGGCATGCACGCACGCACTCCAACAGACAAATAGACAGGCAGAGAAATGAACGAGCGCGCGCGCTTACGCGCACGCACAAACACACTCGGACACGTGTGATATAGGTCAGTTTTCAGTCTGTTGAGAATTCTGACATACTCGGGAACCGAGAACCCCACGAACCGAAAATGTATGTATTGTCTCTCGGTGCTGACATCTGTTCATGATAGTGTACTTTTCGCAATATTTCAATAAAATTGGAATTCAAAACTCTTGGTGATCGTTTTGCTTTTACCTGCCTTCATGTCTTGATGGATCTCTCATAGCTAAAATATTGATGGCAACGGATGAGATGCAACCACGAAAGCCTAGAGCGTGAGGATGACCATTACGCAACAAAAGCTCTGCTCAAAGGATGGCATTACCTGCGCTATGGTAAGTTGGATCCACTCGAGGATTTCATATGTTGCTGTGCCTTCAGGAAAGCTGACACTGCATCTGCTAGCCCAAGTCGTGACTACTCGCCGTGAGCCAGAAAAGACACTTGGCTGTGATGACAACTAATTTTCTTTCAGTGGCATGATATGTTTTATTTTTATTTCTTAAACCAGGAAAGTTCGTCATGTTAGAAGGAAGTTTTTCGGTAGCGCTTCCTTTAGCGGGCCACACTAGTGGACTTGTCCAAGGGAAGGGGTGCATAAATGCCGATGCAAATACACAGCAAATCTCAGCCAACTGGGTGATGTGACCCGTCTGGCGGTGAAGCAAGTCAACTTCAAGCACCCCTCATTGGACGAGTCCACTAGTGTGGCCCGCTAAAGGAAGCAATTCAAAGTTTTCTCGCTCTAAGTGTTACCATCGATATGAATGCAGGCTGGAGTTGGACTCGAGCACGAAACAGAAAAGTAGAAGGGGACGCTGTGACAAAGGTGTTGGTTGTAATCTTCCACAGACTTTTGACGTACAACCCCTTCATCAGGTGACAGTGAACCGATGAGGTCAATTCTCTTCGCCAATCTCTCCACAATGAACCGGCAGCTCTTGGAGTCTGCCATCCCTAAAGGAAATGCGCGAAGTTAGGTGTGTTTTTGATACAGTATTTGAAGATATTTTCACGAATAAAGCAGCATTATAAATATATTTAATAATGTTCGATCAGTTGACGCCAAGACGCTTGCATACCACCTCCCACTTTGAATTACTACGTCCCACAAAATCAAAGTCGCTGATTTTCACCTCTAGGTCAGTGCTGAAAGCAAGCTCGCAAATGGGCTTCAAAAGCCAAGTTTAACTTTTCTTATGAGAGAGAGAGAGAGAGAAAGAAAGAAAGAGAGAAAGAAAGAGAGAGAAAGAAAGAGAGAGAGAGAGAGTATAACTAGACGTGCCGTTTGAACATATTTTCATTGCTGTTTTGCTTCCGAACAAAATTAGCATTATTCCGTAATGTCTTAAGTTAGGCCAGAGTTGAACGAGAGTACCAAACAGAAAAATGGAAAGTCGCAACAAATGCAATGTCCAGCAGTGCCGATGGCAAGGGATGCAGACTAGTGCTTCTGAACACGGGGCTGCTGAAACTGGACTCTTGGTCCACTTGTTGGATGCTCGACTGTCGTTTTTCGCAACTGTGTTCGTAGCTGCACAGATCCTAAAGTTACGTTTTTCGACAAGATGATTTACTCGCTTTGCTTCTTCCCATCAAGGAGTAAAACCGAGTGCCTGTGCCGCGTCCGTGGTCCTCACGAAAACTTAATCGTTCCAACACTTGCGCTTCCTTGCGGACCACATACAAATTAGCTGGTCGTGCTAGGTTGTCACGATAAGCTCTACTGTCCAGCACCATGCAGCTGTGGTCAGATCATTCGGGTCGCATTCACTTCAGGAACCTCTGCCTCGAATGCGTCTGCATGAATTTATCTGCATCGGCTCACCTGCTCAATATTTAAACACGACGGACGAAGAGTTTCTAGTAGAAAGTTTTGCTTTTATCATCTTTATTTCTTTTCCTAAAACAAGCAGCTTTCTGAAAAAATCCTTCCTGTGCCCTGATGTCAACTTTCCTGTTCGATTTTCCTCGTGCGTTAATGTGAACAAAGTTTGCCAGTTAGCTTACTACGAGTTAAGGAAAATTGGCACTATTCGTCATGCACTATCTTTCACAACAGGCCACTCAAACCCTTGTCACTTCCCTTGTTCTGTCCCGTCTTGATTATGGAAATTCTCTTCTTGCCGGCATTCCTGACACTCTGCTAAACAAACTGCTAAAAGTCCAAAACACTGCTGTTAGATTAGTTTTTAGATGCCCCAAGAGAACTCCCACATCCAAACTCCTTCGTGCACTACGTTGGCTCCCCGTCGCTCAGAGGATAGAGTATAAGCTAGCCACTATGTGCTTCAACTTCTTCAATCAAACTGCACCATACGCACTCAAAGAAATTCTCACTGTCTACACCCCCGCTAGAAATAACCGTTCAGCTGCAGACACCAAAACGTTAAATGTCCCCCGTCGCAAAAAGAAAACCCAAGGACAGCGAACTTTTTCTTACATCGGCCCTGTAACGTGGAATAGCCTACCTTTCCCTGTCCGTCACTCTGATTCCATGTCCCAGTTTAAAACCTCCCTCAAGACACACCTGTTCCGGTCAGTCTATCCTGACGAGCAGTGAAGTGCTTCACAAGGCGCCTCTTTTATGTTTCGTGTTTTGTTTATTGCCTGCTACTTAATTAATTGTATTTAATTTTTCTTTTATTTCAACTGTACAGTGTGCAAGTGTTAGAATGCTTTGTATGAGTGTAGACTTTCCAATTGTAAACGCCATGGGCTTGCCTATTAGGGAAGGTATGTGCGTAGAAATAGTCTGTATTATTATTATTATTTTACCTGTCCAGCAGACATTCAATGTGGGTTCCCTGAATGCAGTTTCAAGCATCGCTATTCGAGTCTTCTTGTAGTTCGGTCCAAATCTGGTCCATTCAGACAGTAACTTACATCTTCGGGTGATTAGGATGGGTTGTGCTGCGGAATTGTGGGGTGGGAGATGGCTGGGATATGGGAGGGGGGGCTGAGATCTTCATATGGCTCAGCTACACTTCGCAATGACTCATGAATAATTTTTGTCTGTGGAGTGTGTGCCATCACCTGGCCATCTGCACCGGTTTGTCAGACGTCAAGAAGGGACAACACGTTTTTGTCTTGTTCCTGATCTGGTCATACCGCAGGCTGTCCTGTTGTGTGAGCACCTGAGGCGGGTTTCTCAGAAGCCATCCTCACGCATCACTGGCGATCCTTTCGCTTGAACAGAGGCGCGTTTCCTTTCGAAAGGTGTTAAGAAAAAATAACATGCGCAGAGAAGAGCGCTCACAGAGAGCACTCGCGCAGCCCAAGATTTTTCCTTCTAATCGAACCTTTCCACGCAGGCGTCTGCCGTGAGCGTTCATAACTGAACTTTTTTCCTTTCCAAAGGAAACGCCCCTCTGGTCCCGTGAGATGATCGCATATGATGCGTTAGGATTGCATCAGTGGAACCCTCCTCTGCCTACCTCCTTACCCACCCCCCACCCACCCACCCCCACCCCCACCCCCTTCCATGAAGATTTGCAGACCCAATCAAGACAGACAAATTTAAAAAAACGACTACCAGTGCTAATCTTTCACCTCAGAAGGAAAATGCTACTCATAGCGTAGCTTTCAGCCGCTGCCATGAAGCCTTCAATCAGCGTGAAATTGCCTGCGGGACAGCGGCTGAAAGCTTCGCAGTGAGTAGCATTTTCCTTCTGAGGTGAAAGATTAGCACTGGTAGTCGTTATGTCTAACCCTCAGAGGTTGAAACTTTTTCAACAATTTAAAAACTCCTTCTTTTTCCCACTAGGAATCTTTTATTTTCAAAACACAACATTTCACAAACTATGTAAAAATGAAAACAAAATACAAGTCTACATGTACCTTCTTCGATCGGATGTACACATCAAAAGTGTCGAAACGAAAATGCACTCAAAATTGTGCATGAATGTAGTGGCTTATTGGCCATCGTGTTTGTATGTCTCAGTAAATGTTGGCTTGTGGATGGAAACCATGGCACCTCTATAAATCAACACATTGTGCTGACCGATGAACTTGCTGCCCAGGTACACTGTATCATTATGATAGACTACTTGCATCTTCAAATGAATGGTTTCTTAATTAGGCCGTCGCATACGGTGCAACAGAAACAGTTTGTGGATCATTAAATTCCCGCTTCCTCGTGTGCCAGCAGATGTTTCAGTGAGCTTTTCAGTCCTCAGAAATGGTTTGACGGTTTTGGACCGGTTCGGTTTTCCAAATATTTCAAGAGAAATTCTGCCCTTTAGCCAGTTGGAACGCTCCTTGCCTCAACAGTCGCTTTACCTGCACACGAGTGAATGGTGTCTGCCATTTTTTTCTTCGGTTCACATGCAAAACGCTCAGTAGAATAACTGACACACATACGAAGAAACTATATCAAACAACAAAAATCAGGGTTGATTTCTCGAAACTCTGTGTAGAACACATCAATAGGTCATTTAAATCGCGACATTATTCAAATCAAGATGTGAGTCTGAGTCCGCTGTGCGAGTCCAAGCTCGGGCAACTGACAGATACGTGATACTACATGGGTTATCGTGGAACTGGGAGGTTCGAGGAGTTTCAACGTGTGGGAACACCCCCCCAAATAAATACATATTTTCCCGAGAAACAGAAACAGCGTGTTTTTGTTGCACCGTGTGTGATGGCCTTGATGACGCTAAGACAAAATCAGAAATCAGAGAGATCCGGGTAGAGCTGGACATTACGCGACAGATCTTGAAATCATGCAGTGACTTATGTTGATTTTTTATGGCTATCAGTGATTGCTGCACACAACGGTGCAATAAAAGATATAATTAATGATAATCTAAGCCATGGGACATCATTACAAAGTCAACGACTAAAGCTGTAGGAAATATGAAAATTGTAAAGAAGGAATGATGCAGGAAAAGATATTTCAAATACCAACACCGCTAATACCCCAATTATTGTGCGAAAGCTACCTTAAAGCAACAAGTTTATCTTCATGAGCAAGAAAATAATGCACTAATAGAAATATGACATCATTCACATGAGTTATGCATAAATGTACATCACTTATAGGCCTACTAAGGACAGACTCATAAAATATTTTTTCTTTGTAAAAAAAAACGTACACTACCGGCAACATCTTTAACTTCTTTCAAATTAAATTGAATAATCTTTTTTCCTACTCAGAGTATGCAGTGCGTCGATGCAATCTTCAATCGACTGAAGTAAAATTTCATGCATAAAAGACTTGCAAACTGTATAAGCACTTGGAGAAGCGAAAGGTCAACATACACTTACACTCGCGTTGTCATAAAAGTGCGGTACATTGCACATCCCAGAAAGGTATCTACAAGCAGAAATGTACACACCTCAAGCACATGTAATATTTCACTGCACACGATAAACAACAGCATAGCCGAAAAATACATATTTTAATACATTTTTGTCATGAAGTTTCATCTTGTAACTGCGCATTTTAGAGTGGCTCCGTATCCCATTATGTCAGTATTATGATTCTTGTTTTCTCAAAAGGTCCCATTCATTTTATGTCTATGCATTGTTTTTACTAGATAGGGAAAAAGGTTGGCGCTGTAGGATTGAATGTGATACATGTCTCGAAATGGATGCTCTGAAACAGTATTTGTACCTATGTCGTCTCTGCAGTTTTGTGTAATGGAAGATGAATTGTTTCCAAATGTTATAGACGAGACCATGCAAGTGTAATTAATAATATGAAACGTTTTTGAAAGAAAATAAATTGTTCTTCTGTTGTGCCTCTTTTTCGAAAAGAAGTGATATCATCATCATCATCATCATCATCATCATCATCATCATCATCATCATCATCATCATCATCATCATCATCATCATCATCACCATCACCATCATCACCATCACCATCATCATCACCATCACCATCATCATCATCATCATCATCATCATCATCATCATCATCATCATCATCATCATCATCATCATCATCATCATCATTATTATATCAACGTGTGTTAATGCGTACTAAATGGCTACTTCTCAGGCGATAACAATGGTAATAGAGTAGTTTTGAAAGGGTGTCACAAATATTCCGGGTATCTACAGCATGTGTTCTTAAAACCCACTCTTTACGTGTATGTGCGCGCGCGCGCATGTGCGTGTTTATGCGTTCGCGAGTGTGCTTGTGCGAGTACGTGCCAGTGTTGAGGGTGCACGCATGTGCATGTGCTTGAGTGAGTGTATCGTGCGTGCGTGTACGTTTGGGGGCGTGTACATTTGTGTGTGTACATGCGTGCATCTGAGCAAGTGAGTGTGTGCGTGCGTGTGTGAGTGTGTGTGTGTGCATGCGCGAGCGCGTTTGTCCACGCGCGCGCATGTGGAAGTAGCCTACATTTGAATACATGTACTGAGGACATGTCACATACATGTATTTTTTCTCTTGCTCTACATTCGTTTCAGTGTAAGTCCCAAATAGTTGCATGCAGCTTGAAAAATGATGTATGGGGAGAAATTGTACATTACTTCATCATAAAGGAGTATATACACTAATTTGTACAGGAAAAAATAAACGCCGTACGCTCGTATGTAACAACATTTCCACGCGATGATTATTTGATGTTTGATATGGAAAATATTTTTACAAGCACAGTTTTAGTCTCAATAATCAATCTCAGACATTTTTCTTACCAAATTCGCATGTACAAGCGTATGCATGCCTTTCCTCTGTGAGACCAGTCGAACAATAATGTGCTCTCATAAATGAATATCTTACCAAACAAATTGCTCGCAAGCATGGTATTACGATCTAATTCAAACAAGCAAGCGTCACAGTGTATTGGGAGAAATCCCCATGTACTTTTTTTACATTTCTCATGACGGGCTCCTGGAGCTATAACCAGGTGTGGCCCTTCCCCCCCGAGAGTATCAGGAAGTGTGTAGTGCCGAAACACTTCCTCTGAAGACCGTCTGTTGCCTCGCTCCGTTAGGAGTTTCTTGCCACTTCACTTCTCATACAGCGGCTGCCGCTCGAAACCTCCCTACTAAGGTGGAACCCGTGGCCATGGAGCTTTCGAGGTCTGCTCCAGTAGCTCGGCCATGGGCAGCCCCAAACACGGTGTGCCAATGGGGGCCCCAAACACGGTGTGCCAATTGGGGGCCCCAAACACGGTGTGCCAATGGGGGCCCAAACACGGTGTACCAATGGGGGGGGGGGCCCAAACACGGTGTGCCAATGGGGGCCCCAAACACGGTGTGCCAATGTGGGCCCCAAACACGGTGTGCCAATGGGGGTCCAAACACGGTGTACCAATGGGGGGGGGGGGGGGGCCCAAACACGGTGTGCCAATGGGGGGGGGGGCCCAAACACGGTATGCCAATGATGGGGGGGGCCAAACACGGTGTACCAATGGGGGGCCCCAAACACGGTGTGCCAATGGGGGGGGGGGCCCAGACACGGTGTGCCAATGGGGGGCCCCAAACACGGTGTGCCATTGGGGGGGCCCAAACATGGGGGGCCCCAAACACGGTGTGCCAATGGGGGGGGGGGCCAAACACGGTGTGCCAATGGGGGGCCAAGCACGGTGTGCCAATGGGGGGCCCCAAACACGGTGTGCCAATGGGGGGCCCCAAACACGGTGTGCCAATGGGGGGGCCCCAAACACGGTGTGCCAATGGGGGGGGGGGCCAAACACGGTGTGCCAATGGGGCCCCCAAACACGGTGTGCCAATGGGGGAGGGGGCCCAAATACGGTGTGCCAATGGGGGGGCCCCAAACACGGTGTGCCAATGGGGCCCCCAAACACGGTGTGCGAATGGGGGAGGGGGGGCCAAACACGGTGTGCCAATGGGGCCCAAACACGGTGTGCCAATGGGGGGGGGGGGCCCAAAGCACGGTGTGCCAATGGGGCCCCCAAACACGGTGTGCCAATGGGGGACCAAATACGGTGTGCCAATGGGGGGGCCCCAAACACGGTGTGCCAATGGGGCCCCCAAACACGGTGTGCCAATGGGCCCCCAAACACGGTGAGCCAATGGGGCTCCCAAATATGGTGTGCCAATGGGGGGGCCCCAAACACGGTGTGCCAATGGGGGGCCCAAACACGGTGTGCCAATGGGGGGGGGGGGCCCAAACACGGTGTGCCAATGGGGGGCCCAAACACGGTGTGCCAATGGGGGGGGGCCCAACAGGTTCCAATGGGCCCCAACACGGTGTGCCAATGGGGGGGGGCCCAAACACGGTGTACCCAATGGGGGGGGGCCAAACACGTGTGCCAATGGGGCCCCTAACACGGTGTGCCAATGGGGGGGGCCCAAACACGGTGTGCCAATGGGGCCCCCAAACACGGTGTGCCAATGGGGGGCCCAAACACGGTGTGCCAATGGGGGGGGGCCCAAACACGGTGTGCCAATGGGGCCCCCAAACACGGTGTGCCAATGGGGGGGGGGGGGGCCCAAACACGGTGTGCCAAGGGGGGGGGGGAAAACACGGTGCGCCAATGGGGCCCCCAAACACGGTGTGCCAAGGTGGGGGGGGGGCCAAACACGGTGTGCCAATGGGGGCCCCAAACACGGTGTGCCAATGGGGGGCCCCAAACACGGTGTGCCAATGGGGCCCCCAAACACGGTGTGCCAATGGGGGGGGGGCCCAAACACGGTGTGCCAATGGGGGGGGCCCCAAACACGGTGTGCCAATGAGGGGCCCCAATCACGGTGTGCCAATGGGGCCCCCAAACACGGTGTGCCAATGGGGGGGGGGGCCCAAACACGGTGTGCCAATGGGGGGGGGGGGGCCAAACACGGTGTGCCAATGGGGGGGGGCCCAAACACGGTGTGCCAATGGGGGCCCCAAACACGGTGTGCCAATGGGGGGGGCCAAACACGGTGTGCCAATGGGGGGGGGGGCCAAACACGGTGTGCCAATGGGGGGGGCGGGGGGGGGCAAACACGGTGTGCAAATGGGGCCCCGAAACACGGTGTGCAAATGGGGCCAAACACGGTGTGCCAATGGGGGGCCCCGAACACGGTGTGCCAATGGGGCCCCCAAACACGGTGTGCCAATGGGGGGCCCCGAACACGGTGTGCCAATGGGGGGCCCCGAACACGGTGTGCCAATGGGGGCCCCAAACACGGTGTGCCAAATGGGGGGGGGGGCGCCCAAACACGGTTTGCCAATGGGGGGCCCCAAACACGGTGTGCCAAATGGGGGGGGGCCCAAACACGGTGTGCCAATGGGGGGGGCCCCAAACACGGTGTGCCAATGGGGGCCCCAAACACGGTGTGCCAATGGGGGGCCCCAAACACGGTGTGCCAATGGGGGGCCCCAAACACGGTGTGCCAATGGGGCCCCGAAACACGGTGTGCCAAGGGGGGGGGGCCAAACACGGTGTGCCAATGGGGCCCCCAAACACGGTGTGCCAATGGGGCCCCCAAACACGGTGTGCCAATGGGGCCCCCAAACACGGTGTGCCAATGGGGGGCCCCAAAAACGGTGTGCCAATGGGGGCCCCAAACACGGTGTGCCAATGGGGCCCCCAAACACGGTGTGCCAATGGGGGGCCCCAAACACGGTGTGCCAATGGGGGCCCCAAACACGGTGTGCCAAATGGGGGCCCCAAACACGGTGTGCCAATGGGGGGGGGGGCCCAAACACGGTGTGCCAAGGGGGGGGGGGGCCCAAACACGGTGTGCCAATGGGGGCCCCAAACACGGTGTGCCAAAGGGGGGGGGGCCCAAACACGGTGTGCCAAGGGGGGGGGGGGCCAAACACGGTGTGCCAATGGGGGCCCCAAACACGGTGTGCCAATGGGGCCCCACATAATTATGTGCTGCGTCGGCTGTTTCCTGCAGCTGCCTCAAGAGCCGTCTTGTGAGCTGAGCCTTGCCTTGAAGCATTAATGGATGAATGAACCAACGAAAGAGCAAATGAATGAATGATGGATGAATGATGAAGGAATGAATTGATTAATGAATGCTGTTTTGCAGCGTGTGCGCCTTTTTAGATTCTGTGAGGCCATTGATCACAAAAATCACTAGAGATCGATAGAGTAAGAGCAAGTGAAATATCGATTTCTCTGGTTTTTCATTCTTTACGAATCGCGTGGATAAACATGGTGGATCTATTCTTATCCTCAGCCCCCCGGGGGGGGGGGGGGGGGAAGCCTTCCAGCATTTCCAGAAAAATGGGTTACGGAATGGGCGACGTAACCTCTATACTCCGTTTCTACAACAACGATGCTGAAAAATGTACAGAGGCATCTTATTGTAAACAGCCTTGCCCCTAGTGTTTGTTGGAGCTTTTCATGAGGTGTGGGATTATACTTCATTCACGAAAATCCATCACCTATCGTTCCCACAGTACAGATGAAAAATGTTCATTTTCTGAGCACAAACATGGAATAACTCTCATTGAGATAACGCAACAACGTGCGTACGTGGCTGTCAAACTGTAGACTATCTCGTGCCTTGAAAATGTTCTGTGGCACTGCGGAGAGACCTTTGTACAGCTACATATGATGGCATAGTTAAGTCTGAAGGCGCCTTTGGAATGGTTAAAAGGAAACAACTGTCATGCATGAAAGCTCTGAGAGTGATCTATCGTGTTCCTTCAGCTTGTTTGGCCACAATGGATGCGTCTAGACATCGAGTGTTAGATGATACGACGAGAACGTTGCCGTGGAAACTGTGTTTCACCGAAACAGCTTCTTACTGCATGCGGCCATGTGCCAGCATCGGGGTGGAATACTCGACATGGAGTGTCATTGGTGCTGGCACATGACCGCATGTGTGCTATCTGTCTGTCAGGGTGTTTGTCGTCCGGTGCGAATGAAGGCTTGATCAAGCGGCCCAGTGATCAGGGGGTAAAGTGTAAAGCGGTTTGAGACCCAGATATGGGTTAGTCGCTGTTTGAAAACCACATTTTCACCTTTTTACCTTTCAAACAAATTTTTTATATACCTGGAATCTATTGTGACTGATGAAGGGTCCAAACCAGAGATACTGTCCAGGATAGCACAAACAGGAGCATTGGCAAAGTTGAAGCCAATATGGCGTGACAGAAATATCACTCTCGCGTCGAAGATCAGGCTCATGCGCACGCTGGCCATCTCCATATTCTTGTAGGCATGCGAGTCCTGGACACTCACATCTGAACTACAGAGACGGATACAAGCCCTGGAAATGAGATGCTACCGCAAGATTCTGAACATCTCATATAAAGACCACGTCACGAATGAGGAAGTCAGTAACAGGATCAGGAGAGCATTTGTACAGTACGAAAACCTGCTCTCAATCGTGAAAAGCAGAAAGCTGAAGTGGTACGGTCACGTGTCAAGAGGCAGAGGGTTGGCCAAGACCATCCTGCAAGGTACTGTACCAGGTGGGAGAAGGAGAGGCAGGCAGAGAAAGAGGTGGGAAAACAACATCAAAGAGTGGACAGGCTTGACCTTTGCTGACTCACAGCGCGCCACAGAGGATAGAGATCATGGAGGAAGATTGTCCGAAAGTCATCAGTGGTGCCTCAACAACCCATCTCAGGGTTAAGAGACTGAACTGAACCTTTCGACCATGAGACAGCATATCCAAGATGAAGCGAGAAAGTCTTATTTACGCTCACGTTTGCCAAATGATTGTTTCAATGGAAACCCATCTTTCTGACATTAAATTAAACTGGGATGATCCACCGTCATTTTAAAGCTCTCACAGTTAATAGTCCATGTACATCACCATATCTGCAAGATGTCAGTGGACTCTTTTTCGTCTATCTAATTATTTAGCATTGAGAGATCTGCATTTCACAAGATAATTTGTCCATGAATTTTATAAAGAGTATATAATAATCTTAGTTGTCCCCGCATTCATTGTCTTCAAAGTTCTCGTCGTCTCATCTTGCAATATCGACTTTGCTTCTTTCTTGTCCATGACTCAGAACAAGCGCGTGACTAGCATCAGGAGTGTTGCAGGCAGGAGGATGGAGAACACGGTCCTTCCCATCTTGTTTCCTGCAAGGAGAAAGGGTCACAAAATGAAGGGATCATGAATGTACTAGGTGTTCTAAGAAAGAAACAATGGCTGTGTGTGCATTTCTGCCTCTATGTGTGTGTGCGCGTTCGAGTGTGCGTGCGTGCATGTGTGTGTGTGTGTGTGTGTGTGTGTGTGTGTGTGTGTGTGTGAGTGTGTGTGTGTGTGTGTGAGTCCGTCCTTCTGTCCTTCTTTCTGTTTGTCTGTCTGTCCGTCCGTCCGTCCCTCCGTCCCTCCGCCCGCCCGTCCGTCCGCCCGTCTGTCCTTTTGTCCTTTTGTCTGTGTGTCTGTCTGCGTGTCTGTCTGTCTGCGTGTCTGTCTGTCTGCGTGTTTGTCTGTCTGTCTGTCTCTCTGTCCGTCCGTCCGTCCGCCTGTCCGTCCGTCCGCCCGCCTGCCCGTCCGTTCGTCCGTCCGTCCGTCTGTCTGTCTGTCGGGCTGCCTGTCCGTCCGTCTGTCTGTCTGTCCGGCTGCCTGTCCGTCCGTCCGTCCGTCAGTCAGTCTGTCTGTCTGTCTGTCTGTCCGTCCGTCCGTCCGTCTATCTGTCTATCTATCTGTCTGTCTGTCTGTCCTTTTGTCTGACTGTCCATTTATTTGTCTGTCCTTTTGTCTGTCCTTATGTCGGTCCTTTTGTCTGTCCTTTTGTCTGTCTGTATTTTTACCTGTCCTTTCGTCTGTTCTTTCGTCTGTCCTTTCGTCTTCTTTTGTCTGTCCTTTTGTCTGTCCTTTCGTCTGTCCTTTCGTCTGTCCTTTTGTCTGTCCTTTTGTCTTCTTTTGTCTGTCCTTTTGTCTGTCTGTCCTTTTGTCTGTCTGTATTTTTACCTGTCCTTTCGTCTGTTCTTTCGTCTGTCCTTTCGTCTGTCCTTTCGTCTGTCCTGCAGTCTGTCCTTTCGTCTGTCCTTTCGTCTGTCCTTTCGTCTGTCCTTTCGTCTGTCTTGCGTCTGTCCTTTCGTCTGTCCTTTTGTCTGTCCTTTTGTCTTCTTTTGTCTGTCCTTTTGTCTGTCCTTTTGTCTGTCTGTCTTTTTTTGTCTGTCTGTCTTTCCTTTTGTCTGTCCTTTTGTCTGTCTGTCTGTCCTTTTGTCTGTCCTTTTGTCCTTTTGTCTGTCTTTTGTCTGTCTGTCTGTCCTTTTGTCCTTTTGTCTGTCCTTTTGTCTGTCTGTCAGACCTTTTGTCTGTCCTTTTGTCCTTTTGTCTGTCCTTTTGTCCTTTTGTCTGTCCTTTTGTTCTTTTGTCTGTCCTTTTGTCCTTTTGTCTGTCTGTCAGACCTTTTGTCTGTCCTTTTGTCCTTTTGTCTGTCCTTTTGTCCTTTTGTCTGTCCTTTTGTTCTTTTGTCTGTCCTTTTGTCCTTTTGTCTGTCTGTCTATCCTTTTGTCCTTTTATCTGTCCTTTTGTCTGTCTGTCAGACCTTTTGTCTGTCTTTTTGTCTCTCTGTCTGTCCTTTTGTCTGTCCTTTTGTCCTTTTGTCTGTCTTTTGTCTGTCTGTCTGTCCTTTTGTCCTTTTGTCCTTTTGTCTGTCTGTCTGTCCTTTTGTCTGTCTGTCCTTTTGTCTGTCCTTTTGTCCTTTTGTCTGTCTGTCTGTCCTTTTGTCTGTCCTGTTGTCTGTCCTTTTGTCTGTCTGTCTGTCCTTTTGTCCTTTTGTCTGTCCTTTTGTCTGTCCTTTTGTCCTTTTGTCTGTCTGTCTGTCCTTTTGTCTGTCCTTTTGTCTGTCCTTTTGTCTGTCCTTTTGTCTGTTTGTCTGTTCTTTTGTCCTTTTGTCTGTCTGTCTGTCCTTTTGTCTGTCTGTCGGTGCTTTTGTCTGTCTGTCTGTCTGTCTGTCCTTTTGTCTGTCTTTTTGTCCTTTTGTTTGTCCTTTTGTCTGTCCTTTTGTCTGTCTGTCTGTCTGTCTGTCCTTTTGTCCTTTTGTCTGTCTGTCAGACCTTTTGTCTGTCCTTTTGTTCTTTTGTCTGTCCTTTTGTCCTTTTGTCTGTCTGTCTGTCCTTTTGTCCTTTTATCTGTCCTTTTGTCTGTCTGTCAGACCTTTTGTCTGTCTTTTTGTCTCTCTGTCTGTCCTTTTGTCTGTCCTTTTGTCCTTTTGTCTGTCTTTTGTCTGTCTGTCTGTCCTTTTGTCCTTTTGTCTGTCTGTCTGTCCTTTTGTCTGTCTGTCGGTGCTTTTGTCTGTCTGCCTGTCTGTCTGTCCTTTTGTTCTTTTGTCTGTCCTTTTATCTGTGTGTCCTTTTGTCTGTGTGTCCTTTTGTCTGTCTGTCTGTCTGTGTGTCTGTCTGTCTGTCTGTCTGTGTGTCTGTCTGTCTGTCTGTCTGTCTGTCTGTATGTCTGTCTGTCTGTATGTCTGTCTGTCTGTCTGTCTGTCTGCCTGTGTGTCTGTGTGTCTGTCTGTCTGTCTGTCTGTCTGTCTGTCTGTCTCTGTCTGTCCTTTTGTCCTTTTGTCTGTCCTTTTGTCCTTTTGTCTGTCCTTTTGTCTGTCTGTCTGCCCTTTTGTCTGTCTGTCCTTCTGTCTGTCCTTTGGTCTGACTTTTCGTCTGTCCTTTTGTCTGTCTGTCTGTCGTTTTGTCTGTCTGTCTGTCCTTTTGTCTGTCCTTTTGTCCTTTTGTCTGTCCTTTTGTCTGTCTGTCCTTTTGTCTGTCCGTCTGTCCTTTTTTCTGTCTGTCGGTGCTTTTGTCTGTCTGCCTGCCTATCTGTCTGCCTGTCTGTCTGTCCTTTTGTCTGTGTGTCCTTTTGTCTGTGTGTCCTTTTGTCTGTCTGTCTGTGTGTCCTTTTGTCTGTCTGTTTGTCTGTGTGTCTGTCTGTCTGTCTGTCTGTCTGTCTGTCTGTCTGTCTGTCTGTCTGTCTGTCTGTCTGTGTGTCTGTTTGTCTGTCTCTCTGTCTGTGTGTCTGTGTGTCTGTCTGTCTGTCTTTCTGTCTGACTGTCTGTGTGTCTGTTTGTCTGTCTGTCTGTCTCTCTCTGTCCTTTTGTCCTTTTGTCCTTTTGTCTGTCTTTTTGTCGGTCTGTGTGACTGTGTCTGTCTCTTTGTCTGTCTGTCTGCCTGCCTGCCTGTCTGTGTGTGTGTCTTTCTATCTGTCTGATTGTCTGTCTGTCTGTCTGTCTGTCTGTCTGTCTGTCTGTCTGTCTGTCTGTCTGTCTGTGTGTCTGTCTGTCTGTGTATCTTTGTGTATGTCTGTCTGTGTGTCTGTTTGTCTGCCTGTCTGTTTGTCTGTCTGTCTGTCTGTCTGTCTGTCTGTCCTTTTGTCTGTCTGTGTGTCTGTCTGTGTGTCTGTCTGTCTGTTTGTCTGTGTGTCTGTCTGTCAGTCTGTCTGTGTGTGTCTGTCTGTCTGTTTGTCTGTGTGTCTGTCTGTCAGTCTGTCTGTGTGTGTCTGTCTGTCTGTCTGTCTGTCTGTCTGTCTGTCTGTCTGTCTGTCTGTCTGTCTGTCTGTCTGTCTGTCTGTCTCTCTGTCTGTCTGTCTGTCTGTGTGTCTCTCTGTGCGTGTGTGTCTGTCTGTCCTTTTGTCTGTCTGTCTGTCTGTCTGTCTGTCTGACTGTCTGTCTGTCTGTCTGTCTCTCTGTCTGTCCTTTTGTCTGTCTGTCTGACTGTCTGTCTGTCTGTCTCTCTGTCTGTCCTTTTGTCTGTCTGTCTGACTGTCTGTCTGTCTGTNNNGGACACAATGATTCCTGATGGAGGATTTTTCACACTCACTAACTCAGGTATCTTCTTCTGATGCTCTCACCTTTCCCCTCTTGTGTGCTCTCGCCTGTCACTTTGTCGCGCCTTTTATACCTTTTTGACAGGTTCCAGAACTTTTGAGAACGGAGTACAGCGTGCTCCACTGTCTGGAGCCGCACGAGCAAAGTCACGTGACCCGTCAGTCTCTACCAAGCCTCGGGCTACATGCCATAACTAAGCAACAGCATGCAAAGAGGTCTGGCGCTCCATCCTGAAGAGGCTACGATGTTCTAGTATATTTGAGCACCTTCACAACAGAAGCATTGTGTCGTATTTGGATAAGACCCAGAAAGTTTTCAAACAGTTATGTCAGTATGCGGCGGCTTAATTAATTCGATCCAGAATTCATATAACCAATTTTGAAGTCTGGTTGAAGGACGTAGGCATGATTGTTCTTGATTAAAAAACAACAGTCTAAACCGCATCGTACGCTTTACAAGGTTGCCGCTTGTGCGGCGAACTATTACGAGGAAATGATCGTAAAAAAGTATGACTCACACTCAATTTTCATGCATAGAAAGTAGATCGAATGAACACAGCCAGTAGAAGCACTACAAATATCATTTGATTTGTTGTTTTGGCTTGGGAGTATGAGTGGCCCCGCCACATCTCCCTACGCGATTCACGCACGGCAAATAAATGGGAAAACCGAGACTTGCTCTTACTCTATCCACACAGCCAACAAAGGCCGAATAACTTCATCCATCTTCAATTTGTTCTGAGATGGTTAGCTGGTTTTATTTCAGATACACTCCATCTCGTCTACGAGTACAGCACATACTTTAAATCACGTCATTCCTCGCGTGAAAGGAGAAAACGTAGGAGGAGAAATCTCTTGGTTGTTACTTGCAGTATTCCCTTCTACGTGCTGGGCAGATCAGTAATAGTTGATCCATGATTGGAATGACTCTAATTAACCTCACCTTCAGCCGTCATGTCAGCCGTGACAATGACCTTCACCCTGACGCTCTGGGTCTGCCTGGGGTTGTAGTGCAAGGTCAAGGCCTTGCTGCCGGTCATCGTGGGGGATTCGGGTACTTCGCTGTCACACGTCAGCTCCAGCTGTGTAGAGTCAAGTGGAGGACAGATGACTGGATTGGATTCATGAACGAACAAATGAATGAAATAATTCTGGGACAAAAGGTGTTTACTTAATCACTGATCAGCAATGTGTGGTCATTTAAGGCGAAGGAACGAAGACATTTCAAAAACACAGAAAACACTAGTCCAGTCAGACACCTTTCCAGAATGTACGAGTGAGGAAGGTGAGGAGTGGGACAAGGGACGAATCTTGAAAGTGAGCGGGGGCTGGGGGTAGGGGGGTGGGGGTGGGTGGGGGGTGGGGTGGAGATGAGGGTGGGTGGGGGGCAAGAGCAGGGGGTTTTAGGGGAAAGGTGAAGGTAACTTAATTAATGTCATCAAACTGCTTCGGGCTTGACTTTCAGACATGAAAGAGACACTCTTATGTATTGAACCACAGCCTCACATAAGTTGCGTTGTTTCCATGAATGATGTTTGGATAGCATGAGAGAGAGAGAGAGAGAGACAGAGAGACAAACAAACCGACAGACAAACATATGTGTATATGTATATATATATATATATATATATATATATATATATATATATATATATATATATATATAGAGAGAGAGAGAGAGAGAGAGAGAGAGCGAGAGAGAGAGAGAACAAGAGAGAGAGAGAGAGAACAAGACCGACAGAGGGAGAGAGAGAGAGAGAGAGAGAGAACAAGACAGGGAGAGAGAAAACAAGACAGGGAGAGAGAGAACAAGACAGGGAGAGAGAGAACAAGACAGGGAGAGAGAGAACAAGACAGAGAGAGAGACAGAGAGAGACAGAGAGAGAGACACAGACACAGAGAGAGAGAGAGACAGAGAGACAAATATATGTGTGTATGTGTGTGTATGTATATATATATATAGATAGATAGTGAGAGAGAGAGAGACACAGAGAGAGAGACAGAGAGAGAGATAGAGACAAACAAACATACCGACAGACAAACATATGTGTATATATATATATATATATATATATATATATATATATATATATAGAGAGAGAGAGAGAGAGAGAGAGAGAGAGAGAGAGAGAGAG
>JAWQFJ010001275.1:25000-37500 GCA_034096865.1 Theodoxus fluviatilis
GCCGGAGTCAGATGCTTGTAGGAGGCTATCGGCCTCTCGCAACACAGCGGTCTCGCTGCTAGGACTCTGGAGGTATGCTCACTGAAATGGCTCGAGAAGTTTCATTGAAAAGCTTCTCTTTTTTCCTTCTAGTAAGCTTACGGGGAATTAAAACTGAGTACAATATGTCATCATTGCATACATTTGTCATGATCCATTGCAAAACTAGACGCAAGGCTTCAATGAAAAAAACGTGTAACGATTTAAGACAAAGATAGGCATACGTCATCTTTGAATAAACTTTTTTTAAAAGCATTTACGAAATTAAACACAGAATATTACACAAGGAATCGCTGACCATCTTTTCTCTTCAGAGTGTGTTCTTCTCAGTTATTTGCACCTACTGAGGAAAGGAGAGAGAATGAATGTATGAATGGATTAATGAATTAATGAATTAATGAATTAATGAATTAATGAATTAATGAATTAATGAATTAATGAATTAATGAATTAATGAATTAATGAATCAATGAATCAATGAATGAATGAATGGATTAATGGATGAATGAATGAATGGATGGATCAATGAATGGATTAATGAATTAATGAATCAATGAATGAATGGATAAATGCATGAATGAATGAATGAATGAATGAATGAATGAATGAATGAATGAATGAATGAATGGGACATTACGGCCAATCAACCTTTGTAGGCTATTTGATGCCACTGATCACGAACAATCTTTAGAGCTGGTTGGAGCAGGAGCAAGTCGAGCCACGAGTCCCCTAGTTATGCGCCCTTTCGGAATCGCGTAGGGAGGCGCTGTGGGTCTATTCTTACCCCCAGCCACAGAGGAAGGAGGGAGGGGAGGGTGGGTGTATTCTTACCCCCAGCTACCGAGGAAGGAGGGAGGCGCTGTGGGTGTATTCTTACCCCCAGCCACAGAGGAAGGAGGGAGGCGCTGTGGGTGTATTCTTACCCCCAGCCACAGAGGAAGGAGGGAGGCGCTGTGGGTGTATTCTTACCCCCAGCCACAGAGGAAGGAGGGAGGCGCTGTGGGTGTATTCTTACCCCCAGCCACAGAGGAAGGAGGGAGGCGCTGTGGGTGTATTCTTACCCCCAGCCACAGAGGAAGGAGGGAGGGGAGAGATGGATGGCACGGGAGTGCCGATAAGTAAAAATGTCCACACGTGGCCAGGGTCTTTCCTTCAGCCCTAGGGTGACATCGACAAGACTGAAGCGGAGGCGATCCGGACCGACAGTTCCGCGCTGTACCTCGGGCCACACGTCCACAGACATATACACCACAGACAGAAATACGGAGGAGTCACGTGGGCATGACAAAAGCAAAGCCAGAATATGGTCTCTAAGTGGCCTCCTTCCCGAATGGCACTATGCCGTCACAGAGTGCTCTGCGCTCAATTTCCAAAAGGACGAAACTGACCTCAAGATCCCCCCTTATTCCCCCTACCCCCACCCCCATTCCCTTTCCCCTATTTCCCTCTATCCACCCCCTTTCCTGTCTCCGTATCCTTTATCTTCACGTTTCCACTGCTCTCGACCCCCCCCCCGCCCCCCGCTCCCGCCCCCCCCCCCCCCCCACCCACCCCCACCCCACCCCCGTCAGAATTCTCTCTCCCATCTTGACCGAAGTTTTGTTCAGAAATTGAATGAAAATTTGACAGCGTCAAGAGACGCGAAATACAAGTACTGAAACGACCTTTTGTCCCCCGTTTCATTTTCACCAGCTCCATCGTTGTTTCTGCGCCATCAGCTTAAGATATGAGGATTCTTTATAGCAACCACCACAGCACAAGCAAAGCAAAGTTCGATGATGTGTTGTTTAATTAACCAGGTATCCAAATTAGGTAACCATCGCTTAATTGAGCTGTTCGGCCACTTCTCTGACGACATCCACATCCAATTCAACTTGACGCACCCACTTTCTCGAGAAAAGTCACGCCGTCATAAAACTGCGTGAGACAGGACAGACCGCAGTCTTCTGCCCAACTCTGCACTCAGCTGCTGCACGGCGGGGATTTTCCGCCTCATTCATTAGGGAAAGACGGTTTCCTGGGCGTGGGTGATTGGAATGCAGAGAGAGACGGAGAAGCAAGAGTCGCGGACACGAAAACCTCTCATGATGGCGCATCACGACCGCTTTGTCGAGCAGGGCGGAGCTGGTTGCCTGCCAGGAAAGACCCCGAGCACTGGCGCAGGTGTAAAGCGAACGCGTTTCCTGATCTAAGCGTGGACTTCCCGGTGTCCATCTGGCGGGGGAAGGGTAGACGGAGGAGGCTCGACATCACGCGTGATGGCAACGCGAAAAACACGCACTGTCCTTCAAAAGCGACTCAAGGGAGGTAACTCTGCACGTGCTGCGGGTGGAGCTTTCGGGTTGCCTCCCTTGTCGCATCGCAGCGTTTCCGGGACGAAGGACACGAGTCGGGTTGTGTACCTGTCGCGAGGACGCTCTGCTTGGAGCGTCTGGCCCGTTCATCGTGACCCAGTGTCGGGCGTACAGATGTCCTGCTGCGCTGTCGCATTGTCCAGATCACTCAAGCTCTGCGGTTTCTTTCGCGCAGTTTACGCAACTCCAGAAAAGAGGGAATGCCGCTACATGGTACAATATTTCCTCTCCGCTCGTGAGCGTTGAAAGTTGTTGCGGCTGGAAAGAACAGCGTGGTCGTAATTCCCACCACGTGTTTTGCGAGAGAGTGATTAGTCTAGAGATTGCGACATTGTCGAGGAAGGGTTTTTTCCCCTCTCTCTCTCTCTTCTTTTTCTTACGACCGGAATGCGCAGAGCGGAATGTGCAAGCCATTGACTTTCTCGTCCGGCCACGGCAGAGCCCTGCTGTCGTGTTTTTCTCTGTCAGTGTGGTGGGATGATTCCTGGTATGGCCAAAGACCTGAGCAAGTAGAGTGCAGTCGAAGGATTTGTCAACCGTCAATAAGGTTTCGGTCTGCGATATCCCGAACCCTTGGAAGATTGTGAGAACAAGTTTCAGGTAAAGACAGCAGAGCAATGAGACAAGAGTGATCCTACAAAAATACCCTCACATAATGTTTCGTTGTAAAATGTTACGGTCGGAAGATATATATGCAAATGCAACCAATGAATTGAAACTTTGTCTCTTCATAGTTTCTCAGTCACCACAATCGTCTGTGTTTCCCTCCGTGTCTGTCTATTTTTGTCTGCACGTCTATTGTCCACCTCTCCATGCCGTTTGTTTCTTTCTCAGTAGTCGTTCCAGAGAGAAGAGAAGAGGGGAGAGAGAGAGAGAGAGAGAGAGAGAGAGAGAGAGAGAGAGAGAGAGAGAGAGAGAGAGAGAGAGAGAGAGGGACGGATGGACGGACGGACGGACGGACAGACAGAGAAAGACAGAGAGAGAGACACACATACATACACACACACACACACACACACACACACACACACACACACACACACACACACACACACACACACACACACACACACACAGAGGCAGACAGAGACAGACAGACAGACAGACAGACAGACAGACAGACAGACAGACAGACAGACAGACAGACAGAGACAGGCAGACAGACAGACAGACAGACAGACTGAGACAGAGATTGACATAGAGAGAGATTGAGAGAGAGAGAGAGAGAGAGAGAGAACGAACGAACGAACGAGTTTATTTGCTCAGGCCACCGGCCCATCACAACATTACAAATAGAAAACTTCGGTTGACGCAATTTTCACAGCCTCGTGTCTCCTTTGAATTGCATGGT
The DNA here is from genome assembly GCA_034096865.1 of Theodoxus fluviatilis. Classification (NCBI taxonomy): domain Eukaryota; kingdom Metazoa; phylum Mollusca; class Gastropoda; order Cycloneritida; family Neritidae; genus Theodoxus; species Theodoxus fluviatilis. The sequence continues at coordinate 28,745 of JAWQFJ010001275.1, forward strand.
GCAGGTACCGTGTTATTGATTTTATCATTTTTATATCTTGTATAGACAGCAGGTTCTTAATATTGACAGTTTCGTGGGGTTCAATCACATCATATATGTACATCTGTCGTAGATCAGCATAAACTGGACATTCTAAGAGGAAGTGTTCTTCTGTTTCTTCAACTTCATAACAGGCTGGACAAGTAGACACTGTTGAACATTGCTATTTAAATCGATTCTGGTGGGTAATTAAATATGATAATCCGCATCGAAAGCGAATATATGTATCTCAAAATATCTTTTTGTCAATGGTTTGCAGATAGGTCTCTCGACACAATTCTTGTTTGAACATTCTGTAGAAGGAATACCTGTCACTGCGATTCAACCCCTCTCGCCAATTAGTAGTGTACTCCTTAATGAGACTTTCCTTTAATGATCTCAAAAAGGACCTTTCATTCTCTACGACTTGTACTTCTAACGCATGATTGAAATTATGCTTCTCCAACAAATGCTTCACACTGTACGCCCAATTTTCTGTTACAGAGCAATACAACATCATATTGTACACTTTTCGTGGTAATCGGCTCGAGTCCATTCTCAGAATTCTCAGCCAGTATCTAATAGATCGGATCGTAGAATTAATGTACAGTTGGTACCTTCCAGATTCGCCATGATCAAATTGGAGGTTATTACAGGTACATGCATGAAGTTTTTCAACGCTTGAAGATGAATCATTTCGATTGCAGAGCAATTATACATACCCCACAACTCAGAGGAATATAGCAAAATGGGTAACACTTGCGCATCAAAGAGCTTAAAAAACAGACTGGCCGTAGCATAACCAAGCCTTGCACAGCATTTTACAACTTGAAACATACCAACCCTTGCTCTCTGTGCCAGATCTCGCTGCAGTAAGTGGCATGACAGTCTTGTCGTAAACAAAGCCCCGAGGTATCTGTACTCATTTACCACCTCCAGTCTGTCTTTACCAAGATGCCATTTCTCATATTCAGATAGGAAACCTCCGTTACGGAAAACCATTACCTTTGACTTATTCACATTTACCTCAAGACCAACATTGTCCGCTTCCCTTCCCAAAGTATCCAACTGATTCTGTAGTCCAACCACAGTGTCTGAAATCAGCGCTACATCGTCAGCATACAATAGCAGATATATTGAAACCGGGTCAGGGATAAGCTGAATCCCATGCTTACCATTCTGGATTACCTTTTTTGCAATGTAATTGATTAAAAGAGATAAAAGTATCGGACTCAATTTACAGCCCTGTTTAAGTCCCCGGATACTCTCAAACGGCTCAGTGCACCGACCGTTGCAACGAACACAGTACCATACCGAAGAGTATATCGCTTTGATCATCATCAGCATTTTCCCTTCAATTCCATATTTTGCAAGCACCTCCCACAACACCTCCCTATCCACAGAATCGAAAGCCTTTTTAAAGTCAATAAAAGCAACATACACTTTTCTTTTTCTGGTCAGGTATCTTTGGACAATGGAGTGGAGAACAAAAACATTATCGATAGTTGAGTAGCCTCTCCGGAATCCTGCCTGTTCTTCCACTATAACATCATCCGCATCAACCCACTCTTGTAGTCTTTCAGCCAGGATGGAGGTAAGTATTTTGCTGAGAATACTAGCTAAGCATATACCCCTGAGAGAGAGAGAGAGAGAGAGAGAGAGAGAGAGAGAGAGAGAGAGAGAGAGAGAGAGAGAGACAGACAGAGACAGAGAGACATACATGGAGAGAGACAGAGACGGACAGATGGGCGGAATGACGGACGGACGGACGGAGACAGACACAGACAAAATAGCAATATTGATTCGCAACGGAGTAGAGTGTACGTATAAGCACGCAAGCATGAATGCATCTTCCCATAATCATCACTGCGCGTCCGTCCTATGTCACGTTCTTTTCCTCCCCTATCCGTCACCTTAAACCTCGCCAGTCACCTCACTCTCCATTCCAGGCGATCTGCCCAACTCCCCACAGCGCCTCCCTATCAAACAACCATCTCTCACCATCCTATGACTTCAGCAACTTTTCCGCATTCCCTACTCTCTCAGATACCAACTCATCTTCCCACGGAAACTAGTCCTAGCTGGTTTTGACGGCAATATCCGACACTAGCAGACAGATAAGGCAAGGTCGGGGTTTCCTGAAGACCTATATTGCAAGAGGGCTTGGTCCGAACCACGAGTGATCGGATTGTGCACAGATCGATCAGATCGAAAGATGTAGGCCGCACGGCCAAGCTAGTACCACGCTTGGACGTAAGAAAGGATGAAGGAGGGAGAGAGAGAGAGAGAGAGAGAGAGAGAGAGAAAGAGACAGACAGACAGACAGACAGAGGGGGAGAGAGAGAGAGACAGACAGAGACACAGAAAGAGAGAGAGAGCAATAGAAAAGAGAGAAGTAGAGAGAGAGACAGAGACACAGAGAGAGAGACAGAGAGAGAGAGAGAGCTGAGAGAGCGACAGCTGAGAGAGAGCTGAGAGAGAGAGCTGAGAGAGCGAGAGCTGAGAGAGAGAGTCAGACAGACAGACAGACAGAGGGGGAGATAGAGAGAGACAGACAGATACACAGAAAGAGAGAGAGAGCAATAGAAAAGAGACGTAGAGAGAGAGAGAGCTGAGAGAGCGAGAGCTGAGAGAGATAGAGAGCTGAGAGAGATAGAGAGCTGAGAAAGAGAGAGAGAGCTAAGAGAGAGTTGAGAGAGAGAGAAAGAGAGCTGAGAGAGAGAGGTGAGAGAGAGAGCAGAGCAGAGAGCAAGAGAGTGAGAGAAAGAGAGAGAGCAATGGAAAAGATAGAGGAGTAGAGAGAGAGAGAGAGAGAAAGAGAAAGAAAGAGAGAGAGAGCTGAGAGAGAGCTTAGAGAGAGAGAGAGCGAGCTGAGAGAGAGAGAGAGCTGAGAGAGAGAGAGCTGAGAGAGAGAGAGCTGCGAGAGAGAGAGAGAGAGAGAGAGAGAGAGAGAGAGAGAGCTGAGAGAAAGAGCTGAGAGAGAGAGAGCTGAGAGAAAGAGCTGAGAGAGAGAGCTGAGAGAAAGAGCTCAGAGAGAGAGAGAGAGAGAGAGAGAGAGAAAACGAACTCTGGCGAAAGACATCGAACAGTAGAATGTGATTCAGTCGCACAACTAGCAATGAAAGATTCCTCTGGCGCGCCCGCGCGAGAAAGAGAGAGAGAGAGGCGAAGGAGGCGGCGGAGGAGAAGGAGGAGGAGAAGGAGGAGGAGGAGACGACGACGACGACGAAAAAGAAGAAGAGAAAACTGGGCATGAAGCGGACTGCTACTTGAAAAATGGTTTTGTCCAAGTGTGTCATTTGCAGAAGACCATAATAGGGTATTTCATGACCGGAACACTCCGTCAAAAACCACGCTTGCGGAGTCATACAAATACATACACAGAAGCATGTAAGATACGCAACATTCACAGACAACAACAACAAAAAACACTCACATACGCATACACTCGCGCGCATACACACACACACACGCGCGCGCGCATACACACACGCACACACACGCACACACACTCTCGCACGCATAGACACACACACACACACACAAACACATATACATACGCATGCACACATGCGCGTGTACGCACACACATACAGTGCATGCATGTAAGCGCACACACATCCACCTTTTCGCCGTCGTTGCTCAGGGATAAATCACTGCAGAAACATTATTTCTTCCCTTCATACTGTCGAGAATTGAGCTGAGCAAATAATTTAAAATCAGCGTTTACTTTCAAATTGTAATTGTAAAAATTTTTTCGTTCGGTCGGATCCTATTGCTAAACAGACAAGTGCATCAGAATAGGACATGGTTTTTCACGGGGAGGTGATATTTCGTGGGTCTCATGAACTCTTGTCTTCAGACTGTTGCCATCGATATTCCCCAGACTTATTCTCCATTCTCTGTGCTCCCCTGGAATTGCCTCGCCCTCGAGCTCCACCCTCTAGGATTGTAATTTCCGCTGCAAGACAGAGAGTGAGGTAAAAAGCGATACTGCAGCAAGGCGGAAGCACAGTCACTGCTATTAGGCAGGCGTAGGAACAGTTAAGTGGTCGGCACCTCCTCTCTCGCTCTGTCTGTCTGTGTGTCTGTCTGTCTGTCTGTCTGTCTGTCTGTCTGTGTGTCTGTCTGTCTGTCTGTCTGTCTGTCTGTCTGTCTGTCTGTATGTCTGTCTGCCTGTCTGTCTGTATCTCTCTCTGTCTCTCTCTCTCTCTCTCTCTCTCTCTCTCTCTCTCTCTCTCACCTGACTAAAGCAAACGTGGCTTTGGTCTGCGTAGAGCACGTACTCCAAGGCAAGACACGTATCCTTCGCAAAAGATCAATGAAACATCTTCACCGCACAAGCAGAGAGATGCCATGGCCAAATACTGCAACGGAACGAAAACAATGGGACACATAGTCCTAAACTGTGTTCACAGAGAAAATAGGTTGTGGTCATTGAGGTGTTTCACTAAGTGTAGATATACCTGATTACACCAACTAGCAATATCTAGAATTCATCGTCACTTTTGTGTACTTGAATGTTTTGCAGTGTTTAACGTATTGTTAATTTGTTGTTGCTTTTTTAAAATTACAATGATAGTTTCTGTGCGTTTCCCCATCTGTGTACATTTGCTGCATTACTCACTGCGAGGTCGTTATCTGGTGATTATCGCATCTAAAGCCTATAAGGATTTCATAGAAGTATGTCACAGTTGGAACTGTCCAAAACATCACAATCCACGCGAAGTGTTTCTCTAATGATCACTCCAAACCCAACTTCGCCCGAAGCTGCTCTTTACGTCGTCATCCGCAACAGCTGACTGCGAGGAGTTGCTCCTCTGGCTCAGCCAGAATTGGCCCTGAGCAGCCAAAGAGGTTACGGGGTGCATCGGGATTGTTTTAGGTCCGAAAAACCTGATCTTTTGTGCAAGACAAATGTTATGACATTTCACGTGAGACTGATTCGACGTGTAGCAGACAGCTCTTCTCACAGTCTGACAATCTCGCACACCTCTCTCTGACCATCTAGGAAATCCCATGTATTAATTCCAGGTCTAATCGCATTGTCCCCAATCACCAGGAAATTTCACTCTTATCAACGCCATCCCCCCTTTTCCTTCCTCAAGAGATACGTAGTCATCAACGACCTTTTGCCTTGAATAAAACGCCACCTCTCAGCTCATCACGTAGCACATCCTATCAGCCCTTGATTGGATTTGACCAATCACTGGCCTCCTATGTGCGCATTAACCACGTTTATCCAATCAGCGCGCGCGAGCCAATGACCAACTGGAGATGAGATGAATAAATGGCCAGATGACAGGCAGAAGATCAAGGCTGTGGTCCGGCCGTATTAGACTCCATCACACAGACTTTGAGAAGAAAGTGACGCCTCAAAGACACATGAGGGGAGAATTAGGAAGACAGCGACATCAAGTTATGGTCGCTACCCATCTTTCGTCTCTCTCCAGCACCCTTCTCCTCCTTCACTGATGTCTTCTGCGGTTGTTGGAAGGACTCAGGTTTTAAAGCTGCAAGATTCTACATATGCGCCAACGGGCTTACAGTGCAGACGTTCATCCCGTGTTGCTCCCAGCTTGTCAGACGTGAACTGCATGTCTTTTTAGCAAGGACTACAGCGTACGGCCGCAGCCACTCGATGTCGACCTACCTCATCAGCTGGATTCCCTGGCTGCTGGCCTTCGGGCCTACTCCAGCAGCTCAGCCAGATTCGTCTCTAAGCAGCCAGAGAGGCTACATACCTTGGGGCATCGGGACAGGATCAGATCATTAAAGACCCGGCCTTGCGTTCAAACCAACCCGGTCTTGAAGATCTAGAGTTCAACAGAAGCACAATTTTGAAGTGGTCGGAAATTTCAATATTCAACGCTCAAGAAACAGCTCAACACTCACTAGTCTTTCAAATAACAACAAAACCCAACCAATGTCTAACCCTCATTGCACATTATTTTAAGATTGCCATTTCCTCACCTCGGTACAAATTTGATAAATCATTCCGATTTGAACGTCACCGTGTGGGTAACCATTCAAACGTTATGTTCAAGGTACCTGAAGAAGACTTAAATTGAAAATTTGCACCATTTGCTTTACAGGTGTATGACTTGTCTGTCTGAGTACGTGTTCGAATTAGACAGAAACTTGTTGTTTCTTTCAACATCTGGCAGGAAAGTCTTCTTTGCTGAAACACTTTCTACATTCATTGAAGGTTTTGGATTCTCCTTAAGAACGAAGGTTCTCAAATAATGTTAAAGCGACAATTTTCTTCGAAAAGGTGTAGACTCCCAGGGCAACTACTTTAACCATTACATGGGTACTTTGCAGTAAGTCAAGACAATTTACACAGAAAAACTCCGGCTAAGCTGTGGGCTCTATGTACTACAGTGGTTTAGTACACACAAAAACTCCGTCTAAGCTGTGGGCTCTATGTACTACAGTGGTTTAGTACACAGAAAAACTCCGTCTAAGCTGTGGGCTCTATGTACTACAGTGGTTTAGTACACAGATAAACTCCGTCTAAGCTGTGGGCTCTATGTACTACAGTGGTTTAGTACACAGATAAACTCCGTCTAAGCTGTGGGCTCTATGTACTACAGTGGTTTAGTACACAGAAAAACTCCGTCTAAGATGTGGGCTCTATGTACTACAGTGGTTTAGTCCCTTATGTACTACAGTGGTTTAGTCCCTTGCACGCAATGCAACGAAGCAGCAAGCAGATTGTGAGTGCGTACTACAGTGGTTTAGTCCCTTGCACACAACGCAACGAAGCAGCAAGCAGATTGTGAGTGTGTACTACAGTGGTTTAGTCCCTTGCACACAACGCAACGAAGCAGCAAGCAGATTGTGAGTGCGTACTACAGTGGTTTAGTCCCTTGCACACAACGCAACGAAGCAGCAAGCAGATTGTGAGTGCGTACTACAGTGGTTTAGTCCCTTGCACACAACGCAATGAAGCAGCAAGCAGATTGTGAGTGTGTACTACAGTGGTTTAGTCCCTTGCACACAACGCAAGGAAGCAGCAAGCAGATTGTGAGTGTGTACTACAGTGGTTTAGTCCCTTGCACACAACGCAACGAAGCAGCAAGCAGATTGTGAGTGTGTACTACAGTGGTTTAGTCCCTTGCACACAACGCAACGAAGCAGCAAGCAGATTGTGAGTGTGTACTACAGTGGTTTAGTCCCTTGCACACAACGCAACGAAGCAGCAAGCAGATTGTGAGTCTGTACTACAGTGGTTTAGTCCCTTGCACACAACGCAACGTAGCAGCAAGCATATTGTGAGTCTGTACTACAGTGGTTTAGTCCCTTGCACACAACGCAACGAAGCAGCAAGCAGATTGTGCGTGTGTACTACAGTGGTTTAGTCCCTTGCACACAACGCAACGAAGCAGCAAGCAGCAAGCAGCAAGCAGATTGTGAGTCTGTACTACAGTGGTTTAGTCCCTTGCACACAATGCAACGAAGCAGCAAGCAGATTGTGAGTGTGTACTACAGTGGTTTAGTCCCTTGCACACAACGCAACGAAGCAGCAAGCAGATTGTGAGTGTGTACTACAGTGGTTTAGTCCCTTGCACACAACGCAACGAAGCAGCAAGCAGATTGTGCGTGTGTACTGCAGTGGTTTAGTCCCTTGCACACAACGCAACGAAGCAGCAAGCAGCAAGCAGCAAGCAGATTGTGAGTCTGTACTACAGTGGTTTAGTCCCTTGCACACAATGCAACGAAGCAGCAAGCAGATTGTGAGTGTGTACTACAGTGGTTTAGTCCCTTGCACGCAACCCAACGAAGCAGTAAGCAGATTGTGAGTGTGTACTACAGTGGTTTAGTCCCTTGCACGCAATGCAACGAAGCAGCAAGCAGATTGTGAGTGTGTACTACAGTGGTTTAGTCCCTTGCACGCAATGCAACGAAGCAGCAAGCAGATTGTGAGTGTGTACTACAGTGGTTTAGTCCCTTGCACGCAATGCAACGAAGCAGCAAGCAGATTGTGAGTGTGTACTGCAGTGGTTTAGTCCCTTGCACACAACGCAACGAAGCAGCAAGCAGCAAGCAGCAAGCAGATTGTGAGTCTGTACTACAGTGGTTTAGTCCCTTGCACACAATGCAACGAAGCAGCAAGCAGATTGTGAGTGTGTACTACAGTGGTTTAGTCCCTTGCACGCAACCCAACGAAGCAGTAAGCAGATTGTGAGTGTGTACTACAGTGGTTTAGTCCCTTGCACGCAATGCAACGAAGCAGCAAGCAGATTGTGAGTGTGTACTACAGTGGTTTAGTCCCTTGCACGCAATGCAACGAAGCAGCAAGCAGCAAGCAGCAAGCAGCAAGCAGCAAGCAGCAAGCAGATTGTGCGTCTGTACAAAAATTAAAACATAAAAAGCTCGCTGCCTCGAATAGAAGGCAGTCTAATAATTTTGCTGGCGACAAAATGGCGGCGCAGCCATCAATAAACCAATCAGAACAGAGCTCCGGAGAGAAACCACTGAGTTACATGATAGTAGCTATGTAGTATCATGTAGCTCACTAAGCCAACTCGTGAAAGAGAGGCAGAGATATGTCGTGGCGTCGTGTGCCAGCGCTAGATTATAGTCCCTCGCGGCAAGCGGGTGTGACACTCAAACTGCATGGATCCTAGATTTGCATCCTTGGGCAAGGGCCCCACCTGCATTGTATCCTACCACCCAGGAGTAAAATTGGGTGCCTAACAGGACATTAATGACTCACTGGATTGTTCTTAACC
>JAWQFJ010001275.1:42500-55057 GCA_034096865.1 Theodoxus fluviatilis
ACGATGATGATGATGATGATGATGATGATGATGATGATGATGATGATGATGATGATGATGATGGTGATGATGATGATGATGATGATGATGATGATGATGATGGTGGTGGTGGTGGTGGTGCTGCTGCTGCTGGTGCTGGTGGTGGTTCTGGTGATGGTTCTGGTGATGTTGGTGCCGATGTTACTGATGCTGGTGGTGATAGAAGTGGCGATGTTTGCAATGGTGGTAGCGGCAGTGACGAGATCGATACTATTGGTGGAGAAAGCTGAATGGTTCTGATGACTATTAAAACTGACGACAATGACAACGGCGGCTACAGCTGGGAAGACAAATATTCGTGTATAAAATAATGAAAAACATTCGATGGCGAATTGCATACCCTTAGTGATGCGCTGACACGTTTTTCGGATGTTCAAATTTAATTAAGTGCACAAATACGCATACGCGCATGTGCGAACACGAACACAACATACACACACGCACACGCATACTCAGCACACACACACGCATACACACACGCATACACACAGTCACACACACACACACACACACACGCACACGCATACACAGTACACACACGCACATACACACAGCACACACACACACGCACACGCATACACACAGTCACACACACACACGCACACGCATACACAGCACACACACACGCATACACACAGTCACACACGCACACGCATACACACAGTCACACACACACACACACACACGCATACACAGCACACACACGCATACACACAGCACACACACACACGCACACGCACACACACAGCACACACACGCACACGGCCGCGCATACACACAGCACACACACACGCACACGGGCGCACACACAGCACACACACACGCACACGCATACAGACAGTCACACACGCACACATATGCACACACAAAGTCACTCATACACACACACACACACACAAACACACACACATGCACACACACACACACACACACACATACACACACGCGCGCAAACACACTCACACACACACATACACACACGCGCGCAAACACACTCACACACACACACGCACACACCTACACACACACACACACATACACACACACACACACATACACACACACACGCACACACACGCACGCGCGCGCGAGCACACTCACATACACACTCACTCACTACCACACCCCATACCACACACACCTCTAATACATTTGTCTATTCTGGCCTCATCACCCAGACCATTCCTTCACTCCTTAACGCTACGCTTTTTCCCGCCTGAACTGTGTGCAGTCTTTCGGCCCAACTTCTGTTGCTGACCGGAACCGGAAGCTGCTTCCCAGTGATCAATGCGTCAGCATGGGTTAACGTTTCTTGCGCGTAGTGAAGCGTGCCCCAGACGTCACACAATGGAGCCATGCAAGGTCGCTTGCCATGATCGCCATTTTGACTGTGCTGTGCTGTGCTGGAAGCGTTGGTGGAGGCATTATCCTGGTCTGATATGTCGATAGTGCGGGACGGTAAAGCATCAATGGTTGCCAAGGCAACCGTGTTTGGTTTGATGAAGGCAATGCTAAGCAGGGGCTGATGATTTTGAAACAGATGTGTATTGAATTCACACCTTTCTATGACGACCAGGCCATTCGACGACGAGGAAGGCTATGATGACTACGACAAGGAAGACGATGAAGACGACGACAACAACAAGAAGAAGAAGAAGAAGTAAGATTGAATGAATGCATGAACGGAGGTGTGCAGCCTATCAGCCGTTGTAGGCTGTTTATGGCCAAAGACAAAAAATCATTGAATCTAGTTCAAGAGCAAGGCCAGTCTCGATCTTCTTATATATCCACTATCCAAGAATCGATTAGGGAGACGCGGTAGGTCTGTACGTAACCCCAATCCACAGGGAGTCAAAGCAAGACGCTTTCGCCTATTGATACAGAATATTGCGTCGCAGCCAGGTTTTGCACATTAATTGATCCTGTGCAGATACCGCGGATGGATCCCTGGGGAAAGTGCTTTTTTCGTGTACATGCTTTTTCGTGTTGCCATTGCGTAGTTTCAGATCTCGACGTGCAGTTGCTCGCAGGGAGCGTGAATGGCATTCGGATCTGAGCAGATTATAGATTTGTGATTCAAAGGGCGTTTCCGATATCATTTTTAAGTGATCCATGTCAACATACAGAGTTCGGTAACAAAATTAGGACGAAGAATCAGACAGTGTCTGATTTTGGAAACAAATTGATTTTTTTTTAAGGTGTGATTTTCTATAGCGACTTTTCGCCATTGATCGGTGCTCAAACCGCTTTACACTATACCCCCTGATCACTGGGCTTCTTGATCAATCCTCACTGGTACCTCACAACAAACATAGTGACAGACATTTAAGATGCACACAGTCAGGTACCAGCACCAACTCCGCTCCCTGGGGAGTATTCCAACCCGATGCTGGCTCTTGGCCGCATACAAAGGTTAATCGCACTACATTTTGCCAACATTGCCCTCACAGGTACTCGGTTTTACTCCTGGGTGGGGAGAATGCGAGTTAAGCATCTTGCTCAAGGATGCAACTCTGCGAACCGCGCAGCTTCGAACGCCGTACCCACTGGCCGCAAGCGACTGTAGGTCCAGCGCGCTAACCACTCGGCCACAGAGTGATATTACTAGATATGACTGATGGGACGTTGCGCATTATTACAGCTATCACTTTTAAAAAGACCAGAAATGTATTTTGTATTGCTTTGGATTGCTTTGTATTTCTTTGTACTGCTTTGGATTGCTATGGATTGCTTTGGATTGCTTTGTATTGCTTTGGATTGCTTTGGATTGCTTTGGGTTGCTTTGTATTGCTTTGGGTTGCTTTGGGTTGCTTTGTATTGCTTTGGATTGCTTTGGATTGCTTTGGATTGCTTTGTATTGCTTTGCATTGCTTTGTATTGGTTTGGATTGCTTTGGGTTGCTTTGGATTGCTTTGGGTTGCTTTGTATTGCTTTGGGTTGCTTTGGATTCCTTTGTATTGCTTTGGATTGCTTTGGATTGCTTTGGATTGCTTTGGATTGCTTTGTATTGCTTTGGATTGCTTTGGATTGCTTTGGATTGCTTTGAATTGCTTTGGATTGCTTTGTATTGATTTGTATTGATTTGGATTGCTTTGGATTGCTTTGTATTGCTTTGGATTGATTTGTATTGCTTTGGATTGCTTTGGTTTGCTTGGATTGCTTTGGATTGCTTTGGATTGCTTTGTATTGCATTGAATTGCTTTGGGTTGCTTTGGATTGCATTGGATTGCATATCCACGGTCCTGGAAATCCTGCCTCTGAAAACGCATGATTGATCCAAGTGTCTTATTGACTCTACGTCTCCCCATTCAGGAGTAAAAGCGTGAACCTGTGAAGAATGAGGAGGAACATAAAGATAATCAACTTCGGCACGTTCATCAGTAACATGCTCACATGCTCCCCGCAGAGCTGCAATGGTGTTGGAATATGAATTAGAGTGACGCATTGATCGGGAGAAAAAATATTAAATTTGAGCGGCCGTTAGTATGCTGAAAGCACTGAAGTAAAAGCAGGCCTTTGTTCTTCATGTGGAGATGCTTTAGGGCGGAGAATGTCAAGACTGCTGCCAACAGCAGAAGCAGATAAATGGATGCTGAGGAGAGGAGTAAATTGCTGGTGTATTCTATCATCAAAACCGTAAACACTGTTTCTTCGAATGCGTCAGTCAGTTGGGAAACATGGGAGCCATTTCAATCAAATTCTATGTCTGCACGTTTACATTCATATTATTAAAAAAAACTGATCGTCAATTCACAGACGGTTTGTTGCAATTTATGGAAGATTGTTGTCTCTGTGTATTAATAATGCTCCTTCTAATCTTTTGCACACACGCGCGATCGCTCGAGATCTTTCAAACGTGCACTCATCTACCTGCACACGCACAAACGTACTAAAACCGTGTCAGTAGAACGTATCGTCGTTCGTGGGCAGACTACCTTACGTAAGCATTCATAAAAAATGCATGCAATCTTAGATAAAAAAAAGTGCGTTGACTCAAAGAATATTATTTCCATCAGAACGAAAGGAAATCGAACACGTTGCAGCCTCAGCATGTATCCCGTGACCTTCAATTCAATCAGCTTCCGGTTTGCTGACCGCCTACGCCGTTGCAATGGGCGACGCTGAAGGCAATGGAAATAAAACGGAAAACCGATTTCCCATAAAAAGGACAGGGAAAAGTCTGCTCCATCTCCATAATTGAATTCCCCGCCTTGCGGGTGTTAAAATGTCAGCTCTGCCAAAATGACATTTCCCTCATCACTCCTCTCTCAACACATTTCCCACACGCATAACGTGCCTGTGACACGAAATTTCACTCTTCGGGGTCAGTCCTGGGGGAGAAACCTTTCCTGGAAAACAAGAAGTCCATTTCCATCCCTGCCGATCTGCATAATCGATGCGGAGCATGGATCAGTCCCAAGAAGGTGCAATAAATGTTGATCAAAGGATCGAAAATAGCGCCCCGTGGGTCCCGAGGGAAACCCCGATCGATAAGGCTTGCTTTTTCTGGTCCGTGCCGTCACCAGCTCTTTGCTGGGCTCAAGCCGAACCTTGGCAAGGCACGTCTGGGGCAGAATTCGGAACAATGGACCACGCCAGAGGTCATGCTTGCTGCAACTGTCAGGGAACGGGTGGATGGGTCGATGGATGGGTGGATAGATGGATCGATGGATCGATAGATGGATGGATGGATGGAGTGAGTGAGTTTTACGGCCAATCAGCCTTTGTTGGTAATGTAAAGTCACGATCACAAAGGATCATTAGAGCTGTTAGAATGAAAGCTAGTCAAATCTCGATTTCCAAACTTATTCACCTCCTACGAATCGCACAGACAGACGCGGTGAGTCAAGGCTTAATCCCAACCCACACGGGAATGTGTTAGTGAAAGCGGAAACCTTGATGGTATTCTGGGATCTTATTTTTAACACAGGAACTTATTGTAGTGGGTCGAAATGCATAAATAGTAGAGAGTAAAGAGAAGGAATGAGGTTGAAGAAAATATTGACTGATTTTCAATGTGTCCGTTCTTACGGCTGTGCAAAAGTACAAGCGAAGGACGTGACTGAGATGTTCTTGGGACTTTTCCCTCTGTTCCATTCTCCATTAATAGAGAGACTGCACGTCGCAAAGTTCCAGTGGGCTTCCCTGTTTTTGATTTGTCGGCTGCCAGGTGCAGTGCTTCATCATTTATAGATCGTAGAGACCCTTTGGGGCACTTTCCTCCGTGTGGTTGTTCCTCCGCTAACGATTACATGGGGCATCAGCAAAGAGCAAGTTAATGAACTATAGTGAGACAACAAGTACATCTACAACATGTTTGTGTGTTTAGCAAGTGCCTCACATCCTTTAGGGATAATCCTGTTCAGATTAATGCAATCCAGGCAGACACACTAACTAAATGGCAAGAAATGATCCAAAAGGCCTTGTAACACAGATGTGGTAAAGGATAGAACATGCTAGGAGCGTTACTTACAAATGTGTTTTTTCCCCATTACATAGTAGGTGGTCTCGATATCCTCAGACTCACAGCACGTCAAGGCATCGCTTTGTAATGGAACTAGATATGTGAGAATAAGGATGGTGCAAACAGAAAATTGTGGGGAAAAGATTATAATACACTGGAGAAATACGACGGTGAGAATGAAGATGATGATGACGACGACGACGACGATGATGATGATGATGATGATGATGATGATGATAATGGCAACGAAGACCACACCAAACGAGATGAAGGAGGAGGAGGAGGAGGAGGAGGAAGGAAGGAGGAGGAGGAGAAGGAGGAAGGAAGGAGGAGGAGGAGGAGGAGGAGGAGGAGGAGGAGGAGGAGAAGGAGGAGGAGGAGAAGGAGGGAGGAAGGAGGAGGAGGAGGAGGAGAAGAAGGAGGGAGGAAGGAGGAGGAGGAGGAGGAGGGAATGAGGAGGAGGAGGAGGAGGAGGAGGAGGAGGAGGAGGAGGAGGAGGAGGAGGAGGAGGAAGAGGGAGGAGGGAACAGGGAGGTAATGATAATGGCAACGAAGACCACACCAAACGAGATGAAGGAGGAGGAGGAGGAGGAGGAGGAGGAAGGAAGGAGGAGGAGGAGAAGGAGGAGGAGGAGGAGGAGGAGGAAGAGGAGGAGGAGGAGGAGGAGGAGGAGGAGGAGGAGGAGGAGGAGGAGGAGGAGGAGGAGAAGGAGGGAGGAAGGAGGAGGAGGAGGAGGAGGAGAAGGAGGGAGGAGGAGGAGGAGGAGGAGGAGGAGGAGGAGGAGGAGGAGGAGGAGGAGGAGGAGGAGGAGCAGGAAGAAGAGGAGCAGGAAGAAGAGGAGGAGGAGCAGAGGAACAGGAAGAAAAAGAGGAGGAGCAGAAAGAGGAAGAGGAGGAGCAGGGGGAGGAGGAGGGGGAGGAGCAAGAAGAAGAAGAGGAGGAGCAGGAAGAGGAACAGGAGTAGCAGGAGGAGAAGGAGCAGGGGGAGGAGGAGGAGGAACAGAAGGAGCATGAGCAGAAGAAGCAGGAGGAGGAGGAGCAGAAGGAGGAGGAGCAGGAGCAGGAAGACGAGGACGAGGAAAAGGACGAGGAAGAGGACGAGGAGGAGGAGAAGGAGGAAAAGGAGGAGGAGGAGCAGAAGGAGGAGGACGAGGAAAAGGTCGAGGAAGAGGACGAAGGGGAGACGAAGGACGAGGAGGAGGAGAAGGAGGACAAGGAGGAGAAGGAGCACGAGGAGGAGGAGGAGGAGGAGAAGGAGGAGGAGGAGGAGGAGGAGGAGGAGGAGGAGGAGGAGGAGGAGGAGGAGGAGGGGGGGGAAGGAGGAGGAGGAGGACAAGGAGGAGAAGGAGCACGAGGAGGAGGAGGAGGAGGAGGAGGAGGAGGAGGAGAAGGAGCATGAGGAGGAGGAGAAGGAGGAGGAGGAGGAGGAGGAGGAGGAGGAGGAGGAGGAGGAGGAGGAGGAGGAGGAGGAGGAGGAGGAGGAGGAGGAGGAGGAGGAGGAGGAGGAGGAGGACAAGGAGGAGGACAAGGAGGAGAAGGAACACGAGGAGGAGGAGGAGGAGGAGGAGGAGGAGGAGGAGGAGGAGGAGGAGGAGGAGGAGGAGGAGGAGGAAGAAGAAGAAGAGGAGGAGAAGGATCACGAGGAGGAGGAGGAGGAGGAGGAGGAGGAGGAGGAGGAGGAGGAGGAGGAGGAGGAGGAGGAGGACAAGGAGGAAGAGGAGGACGAGGACAAGGAGGAAGTGGATGAATGAATGAATGAAATAATGAACGAATAATGAATAAACGAGTGAATGATGAATGAATGATTGAATGAATGAAACAAAGACAGAAACGGAGATTTACAAAATCAGAAGAAAACATAACCAGATAGAAAAAAGTAATTGTAAGACAAAGAAAAAAGAGAAAGAAACCAAGGAAGAAAAAAGAAAAATCAAATGCCATGGAACAAATAAACGACGAAAGGAAAAATAAATAAAATAAAAAGGAAAAAAGAAGAACAAAACAAAGACACTATCACAACATGTAAATCATCTACAGTCAACATCTGCACTGTCTTTGAAATATTTGCAGCCGAGATTTCCCTCATCAATTTCTAAACGCCAGCCTTTCATACCAGCCGCGGCGCTAACTGTAAAGTCAACTGGCAACCACGGAGCAGAAAACAATTTTCTCTTTGGAGGCCAATCAAGGCGAGCTTCTCCTCGTTCCGAGGCTCCGCTCCGCATCGATAATTCACAAACGTCCTCTCCGGGAGAAAACTGCCTCTAAGGAACCTTGATTTCTATGCAAACTGATGCACAGCTGCAGGCTCCCTTCAGATCATCGTCTCCTCGAAAGGAGTCGATGAAGCCCTCCCAGGATAATTCAAAATGGCTGCCGTCTATGCGCTTGGTCCTTTGCCAGCAGAGGGCGGCGCGGAGAGGGTCGCTCTGGAAAGTGGCGTTCTTTAGTCGAGCGCAGAGACAGCCTGCTCATGAATCTTTCATCGGGTGCCATCAATTTGTCGCTATTGGTTAACGGTAGGAAATATGACTGCCTGGCTGCCTCCCCCCACCCCCCAGTCTCCCACACACCATCCCCCACCCCACCCCACCCTCTCGATGAAGGTCGATGGTAGTTCGCGCCTTTCCGGAAGTGTCGAGAGAGCGTGTCTGTCAACTACAATTGCTTGCCTGCTGTATGTGTGCAGTTTCGTTCTCCCTCAAACCCTCCACCTCATCCCCTGATTCCTACCTCTCCCAATTGTTATCCTAACTCTTCCATCCTTACACCTATCCTCACCTAGATTTTGTCTGCCCGCCTGCCTGCGTGCCTGCCTGCCTGCCTGCCTACCTGCGTGCCTGCCTGCGTGCCTGCCTGTCCTTTTGTCTGTCTGTCCTTTTGTATGTCTCTCTCTCTCTCTCTCTCTCTCTCTCTCTCTCTCTCTCTCTCTCTCTCTCTCTCTCTCTATATATATATATATATATATATATATATATATATATATATATATATATATATATAATTAAAACAAAAATGTCACTGTTGTGGAAGTGCGGCATAAGTGAGACAAATTGTGATAAAAAGGCGCGATACAATACAATACATCCTTATACTACTGGAAACGACAGTGTATTCGCTGTTTGGTACTTTGACACATTGTGATATGACTGATGTGGCGATATGCGATTAATATGGAGCGATACCATACAGAAAGAATTAAAATGCAATACGCTAAAATGAGTTGAAATGAAAGAGAAAATTCACGGGGGATATATTTTGTGACGATATATAGATAGATAGATAGATAGATAGATATATAGATAGATAGATAGATAGATAGAGAGAGAGAGAGAGAGAGAGAGAGAGAGAGAGAGAGAGAGAGAGAGAGAGAGAGAGAGATTTGATTTGATTTGATTTCTTTATTGGTTAGGCCGGCAGCCCGTCACAATGTTGCAACAATACGGGTTAGTGGGTGGTGTGGGGGTGGGGGGAATGGGGAGTCGGGGGTTGGCAATTGGTTACATTGTATGGTATTTATCAATACCAGCAGCTTCAGAAATGGCATTTGTTCGGAAAATCATAATTTTTGTTCTGAACTGAATGGAACATGATACTTTTCGGCGTTATTCAAGATATTGTGTACGATATTTCAAGGCATAATATATGTACATGGCAACATTTTTAGTTTTTAAGTACCCCTGACCATTTATTAGAAAGGTGAAATTGAGTCCCGAGTTATTCATGTGTTTGATATAGATTCCTAGGTACATTTTTTTTTCTCTAAGATCTGCATATAGGCAGCAATTAAGTAAGAAATGAGCTTCGTCTTCAATTTGATCTGTGCAGAATGGACAGTGAATCTCTTTGACGACAAACGCATTACTTCTTAATTCCTTCCTTCCAAATCTGAACCAAGCAAGTGCTACCCTAAATTTTGTAATTTCGAGAGAGCTCAAGAACTCTTCACATTGAAAATCGTGTTTAATGGTTCTGTACAATGCGAAACGCTCGCTATCACTGATTTTGTGACTCCATTCTTGTCTGTAACAGTCTTGGAGTCTGATTTTAAGATTTTTCAGAAAACCCTTTTCGTTGTTAGTTCCTTTGTTGTACCAGATAAATGCATAACCCGATTCACAGAGGCAATCTTTAATAGACTTTAGCCAGTTTAGTTCGTTTGGGACGGTATATTGGAAAGCATAACAAGTGCCTGCTTTGGTAGTTTATCATTTGGCATTTTTTGTAGTTTGAGCCAATATTTAATAGCCCTTATAGTACTATTCATTCTAAGAGAGAGAGAGAGAGAGAGAGAGAAAGAGAGCGAGAGAGAAAGAGAGAGAGAGAGAGAGAGAGAGAGAAAGAGATCTGCTTTTGTTGTTGTGTGAACGCTTGGAAACATGATAGAGAATGGATGAAGATAAAGAACACAGCTTCATACATCTAATGCCTATATTATACATGTATTACTGCGCTAGTATCTACATGTGCGTGTATACACAGAAACCCTTCCGCGCACACGTTCACACTCATCATGCACAAGCACATATACAGTATTTGTATACACTGTCACCTTGTCGAAAAACGTGACAGTTTGTGTGCATTTTTGGACACTTTCAAGCGTGCGCACCTTGACACCCACCCACAGTCCCCACACATATTCCCTCTATCCCTCCATCCCCTTTTCTCCCCATCCCACCCAATCCCATCTCCCCGCGGGGAATTTCCATTTACGCACTCTACCTATGGCCCGTACTAAGTAATCTGCATTTGTCATAATTACAGTACACCTGATGATCCCTCGTGACCCCTCAGGCTGCCTGGGACTGCCCCTGGCTGAGCTACTGGAGCAGGTCCCGAAAGCAAGGGTTTCAGCTGATGAGGGAGGCACGAAGCTGCTCTGGCTGTATGTTACACATTCAAAACTGGATAGTACGGAAGTTCAGATCATCTTCACAGATAAGTTCATAGTGCAATTTATGAGTAGTGAATTTCATGCAAGATGGGCAACAAAAGTCGTCTCCTTCAAATATTCCAAATGACTCGCATTCTGATTTTTTCACAACCATACAGTGACAAATTTGACAGAAAGTACACAAGAATGAATCAGAAGAATCGGGAGGGAATAAATTCCACTTGTATTAACGTCACCGCGACTGAAAGAAAAAAAATGAAGCGGCAAATTGGACCACTTCACTGGAAAGTGAATGCCCAGCTTCCTCTTTCTTCATCATCCGTGTGACGGCACCGTAGATATCTCATTCTGTGGAGGAGGCCGCCATTGCCACAAAGAAAAGATTCAATTACTTTGGGGGAGCGAAAGAAATGCAAAGACGATTGGATAAGATCTCAGGGGAGATGACACTCAAGCAGGCGGAGTGGCTGGCTGGACTCCCTGATAAGGTTCTCTTTCTGTAGAACTACCTCTCCTTTTTTCACCTGGAGACTGAGAGAAATTCTGTCCATTGGGATCTTAATATGTCGCAATTCAGCACGGCATCTAAAAACCGTGTTCCATAATGGAAAACGGCAAGTTTTTGCCTACAGTCATTTGATTCAAATTGCCAATAGCGCTTTATGGCCTTTTTGGACTTGAGAAACATAATTTACTGGATCTCCATCCGACAGTCGATCCCCAGTAGATCCCTTGACAACAATAAATATGGAAAACAGAAGGGAGACGCCTGGGTCAGAATATAATTTTGGAATGAAAAGCTAGGAGTACATGAACATTTTCGGGTTTCGGTGGATATCTCATTGCATGCGACCGCGTCTGTCAGAACAGCAATAGCTTGGTCCAGCATGACGGACAGGAATACAAGATTCTTCAGTTTTTTACTAGAGCAGCGCGGGAAGAAGCAAGCTACACGAATGCATTCATGGTCGATGTTGACAGTTCGCGTGAGTCCATACATGCAATACAAGGCAGGGCATCTCCCTCTTCGACTCACAGTATATCACTTACTAAATCGACAGTAGCGTTTTCATGTGTTTAAGTTGAGGAATCTACGCAGCAGAATACAAAAATACACAATGAGCACGCTAACTCCTGCCATACTTATATTATTTTGCAGAAAATGTTCAACGTTTATTTTGCAGTCTAAACTGAATTTGCATACTAGAAGATATTGCAACGGACTAGGAATCTAAGATAGTTCAAAAGGGAACAATTCTTTCTTTGCAATTGGCAATAACAACATTTGCTTAGATTCAAAAACGTGTACAGATGACTACGTTCAAGAAGAACCTTTCGGGAAACATGCACTAAAAATAAATGTCCATGACGATCAGCGTTCGGAACTGAATGAAATGGAATCTCTTGTTCACTCTTCCTCAGCAGTGCTACCATTCTTCCATGAAGGGATTCCCCACGTCAAAAGCAGATTCCCTCAGCGGAGATGACCAAGACACGTCCAAAGGTCAATCAGCTCTTGTATTGACCAGAGCAAAGGAAAGTGGGCCGGCACCGCGGACGATAATTAGCATGAAGTATGAATGGCGGCGTCCACCCATTGCCTCTTGTGCTGTTCCTGCTTCTTCTGCCCTAACAATGCGGTCTGCTCGGTGAAGCTGACAACTAGGCGGGCAGAGCAGATGGGCGTTCTGCTGATGCCCTGGCTTTGTTGTTACCGTTCCCTAATCTCTCTGCGAACTATTATGGAAGCGCTTCAGCGGAAACGCTTTCCGGAGTCAGGGACACACACTGTGACATTGTGGCCAACAACGCCAGGTATTCCAGCCTGCTCTGGTGGGAAGTCTGTTCGCCAGGCGAATTTCTGTCTTGAACTACCATGAAGCCATGTAGCCGTTTGAATAAGCCCGCTACCTCTGAGTATTGTGAAGCAACACAGTTGTAAAGATGCTCGTACAAGGGGAACGAGAGTTCCTGACCATTGAATGAGGGTTGGGGAAAATTGCCCCGACAAGACCACAGTCAGTATGTCTTTGTCCCCCAAACAATGGGTCTCACCCTGCAGAGGCTGCTCTGAGTTGACACGGGGGTCACCGGAGCAATTCACTTGCCCACACAATGCCTCACTATCTGGCCTTCCTCCCATTGCCCATGCATAGGATC
>JAWQFJ010001276.1:6889-11889 GCA_034096865.1 Theodoxus fluviatilis
GAGAGATAGAGAGACAGACAGACAGACAGACAGACAAAGAAGGAGGCGAGAGAGAGAGAGAGAGAGAGAGAGAGAGAGAGAAATATTCATGCGATTAAATACAAATTGTTTTCAATACTCTAGTCCCGATCTCATGTCTGTCACCGAGGCCTGGGAAAATCTTGGGGTCGCCCCTGACAAACTCTAGAGTGACGCAGGGGGCGGACAATTCCGTTCAACAAATGAATAGGATGCTATCATGGGAAGCGTTCATCGTCCGATTGATTCATGAGAGGAAGCCCAAGGAAAACGCTCTGTCTCGATCCGTGACTGGGTTTCCTTTGAACAGGCCTCTAAATGGCTCCAAGGTGACACTGGGCGACACGCTAATTGGCAAGGAGGACAAAGCCAAGAATGAGGGTGCTTCAGGCGACAGATATGTGTGACTTATTTATCTCTCTGTTAACAGCAGCCAATACAAAAGGCACTACCTTGAATGGAAGAAAGGAAGCACAAAGTTTTCCTCTCAATAATTTCCGTGGTCTTTTTGTGCAGAGAGACGAGACGAGGCGAGAGAAAGATATATATATATATATATATATATATATATATATATATATATATATTTATATATATATATATATATATATAGTATGAGAGAGAGAGAGAGAGAGAGAGAGAGAGAGAGAGAGAGAGAGAGAGAGAGAGAGAGAGAGAGAGAGAGAGAGAGAGAGAGAGAGAGGAGATTTGGTACTTTACTGTCTGGCCATCGGTAGAAACAGTGAGCCCAATAGTGTCATTGCGTAGTGGATGGTCAGTTATCCGCCCTAGATGAAGATCAGTGGGAGCTATCTCCTATTTTCGATCAAACTCTCTATTACGTAAATTAATACATCTCAAGTGAGCACTTTTCATGTCCTCACAACTTGAGTCTTATTTCCACTTCCATCGACGAAAGAGTGGATATAGTCGTCACGACTGCTTGCTCTCTCTCTCTCTCTCTCTCTCTCTCTCTCTCTCTCTCTCTCTCTCTCTCTCTCTCTCTCTCTCTCTCTCTCTCTCTCTCTCTCCCCAACCAAATAAACGCATCTATTCTTGTACCGGTATCCCATAACAACCTGTCATCTCACCAACGAGAATTTGTGGAGTTTCATCAGCTCGACAGAAATCGGATTACTCATTTCATTCCTAGCCCGCTAATCTGAGAGCTTGCCACAGAAAAGATAGAGAAAAAAGAAGCAAGGAGACTTTCGTCCAACTTCAGAACTTTATTAACAAAGCTTTCGGGGCCAAGTTGGCTCCTTCATCAGTAAACCTACTTGGCCTCGAAAGCTTTGCTAATACAGTTCTGAAGTTGGACGAAAGTCTCCTGGCTTCTTTTTTCTACGTCAGCGAGTCCAACACCGGCCTCCTTTAACAAGACAGAAAAGATAGTGTGTTTACAATGAGCACACAACTCGGGTACGCAGTATGCAGAAAAAGGGTATGTGCTTCGCTTGTGTCTCTCGTCACTGTTTTAATCCTATACGACGCTGTATGAACTATTCGCGGAATTTCTTCGTGGAAGGACTGGACGATTCTACACAAGCCAAACCGTCATTGAGCCACGTGTGATGTTGCAGTGGCGTGTTTGGAAGCAACACCAACCAACCTTCTCTGAGTTCGCTCCGAAAAGAGCTGTTCGTTTTCAACTCATCCGTTCAGTCTGACATAGGCAAAACAGAAGGAGGCAAAACAGATAATAGCTCGATGTTCTGTCTGGTCCTGCGATTTAGGATGCGTCCTGAATGAAGACACTTTGGGAAGAGATAGGTTTACTATGGAAGTAGTAGTACTGTGGTTAAGACGCTCGCCTTGAGGCTAGCTGGTGCAGTGTTCAATCCTGCGCGGATTTTGGAGTTGTATCCTTGGGCAAGGTGCTTCACCCACATTGCCTCTCCTGCCCAGGGCAAGGTGCTTCACCCACATTGCCTCTCCTGCCCAGGGCAAGGTGCTTCACCCACATTGCCTCTCCTGCCCAGGGCAAGGTGCTTCACCCACATTGCCTCTCCTGCCCAGGGCAAGGTGCTTCACCCACATTGCCTCTCCTGCCCAGGGCAAGGTGCTTCACCCACATTGCCTCTCCTGCCCAGGGCAAGGTGCTTCACCCACATTGCCTCTCCTGCCCAGGGCAAGGTGCTTCACCCACATTGCCTCTCCTGCCCAGGGCAAGGTGCTTCACCCACATTGCCTCTGATGCTGAGGAGTAAAACCGGGTATTGGACGCTGCACAGTGGCGACCGGGCGTGAAAGATCCCACAAAGAATTATCAACTATTTGAGCAAGAAATACATTATTATTATTAATTATTATTATAATTATCCTTATGTAAGTTGGACAGTCTGGGACAGCACCAGCAGTTTTTATAAGGCCTGAGATGGATGCGGGACTTCGTCAGAGATTTTCCTATGCCGTGTACTGATGTGTCATGTCTTTCCCATGGATCTCTCTGCAGATCTGACTATGCACCTTTTCAAAATTGTTTTTCTTTACCCCAATCCACATTACTTAATTATAAGCACTTTTTTCTTCCTTTCTTTCATACTATCTTTCTTTCATTCCTTCTTTGTCCAACTATCTGCAGCCTCGTTGCATGCACCTCAGAGAGCAGATGTGGCTTTTAAAGGCCTCCTCACACGTTGCAAGTGTTGTTGGAAGGGCAGAAAATGTATTTGTGTCCGGGAAAACCGCTAAATGAAAACGAAGGGAATGGTATTTTTAAAAATTCTGACGGAAAATGAACCGCGGCCACCCCTGTGATAGTCGACAACGATACCTCTAGGCTACGTGTATTTACACAAAATTGTTTGCGTTGACGAATGTCTTCCCAGAATTCCATATAACATCGTGGTCTTAGTGAGTGTGGTATTTCCTTTGATTTACAACCAACCAGTTCCCCACAAACAAAACAAAACAAAACGAGAAACACACACTTTGGTGTGAAATCACATCCTAGATTCTTTACTAAATTTGCTCCCCACCCAATCGTTCAACATGGGCGGTTTTTTATTTTCTTGAACTCATATCCCTGTGACAACAACAGGTTTTCTGCAATAAACGCACACATTAGAAAGATACAGTGGTGTAGAACTGTACATGAAATTCATATTTAGTCGTCAGGACATCCTACAACTGACAGATGAAATAACGGAAGCCACAGAAGTTTTGACTCGAGCAAGGCTAGACGGCCATTAGGACATCTAGCTGGACACATCTCTACTGCCACGTCACAAGCAGGACCCCATCTGATTGGCTGTTTGAGGACGTGTCCGACGAACGTGAAAACACTCGACAGGACACTGCTCTTGGGACTTGCGAGCGCGCTATTTGCCAGAAAATGGCCTCATTTGAGGACGCCCGAACTTTTTTTTGCCACTTGCAAGTGCGAAGTTTCCAATGGAAACAACATACTTGCCAAAAAATTTTCACGTTTGAGCACGCCCAAAACACTTTTTGTGACTTGCAAGTGCGAAGTTTCCAATGGAAACAACATACTTGCCAAACAATTTTCACGTTTGAGCACGCCCAAAACACTTTTTGTGACTTGCAAGTGCGACATTTCCAATGGAAACAACATACTTGCCAGAAAATTGTCACGTTTGAGCACCCCCGAAACACTTTTTGTGACTTGCAAGCGCGAAGTTTCCAATGGAAACAACATGGTTGCCAGAAAATTGTCACGTTTGAGCACGCCCGAAACACTTTTTGTGACTTGCAAGTGCGAAGTTTCCAATGGAAACAACATACTTGCCAAAATATTTTCACGTTTGAGCACCCCCGAAACACTTTTTGTGACTTGCAAGCGCGAAGTTTCCAATGGAAACAACATAGTTGCCAGAAAATTGTCACGTTTGAGCACGCCCGAAACACTTTTTGTGACTTGCAAGTGCGAAGTTTCCAATGGAAACAACATACTTGCCAAAAAAATTTCACGTTTGAGCACGCCCAAAACACTTTTTGTGACTTGCAAGTGCGAAGTTTCCAATGGAAACAACATACTTGCCAAAAAAATTTCACGTTTGAGCACGCCCAAAACACTTTTTGTGACTTGCAAGTGCGACATTTCCAATGGAAACAACATACTTGCCAGAAAATTGTCACGTTTGAGCACCCCCGAAACACTTTTTGTGACTTGCAAGCGCGAAGTTTCCAATGGAAACAACATAGTTGCCAGAAAATTGTCACGTTTGAGCACGCCCGAAACACTTTTTGTGACTTGCAAGTGCGACATTTCCAATGGAAACAACATACTTGCCAGAAAATTGTCACGTTTGAGCACGCCCGAAACACTTTTTGTGACTTGCAAGCGCGAAGTTTCCAATGGAAACAACATAGTTGCCAGAAAATTGTCACGTTTGAGCACGCCCGAAACACTTTTTGTGACTTGCAAGTACAATGTTTCCAATGGAAACAACATACTTGCCAGAAAATTGTCACGTTTGAGCACGCCCGAAACACTTTTTGTGACTTGCAAGTGCGAAGTTTCCAATGGAAACAACATACTTGCCAGAAAATTGTCACGTTTGAGCACGCCCGAAACACTTTTTGTGACTTGCAAGTGCGAAGTTTCCAATGGAAACAACATACTTGCCAGAAAATTGTCACGTTTGAGCACGCCCGAAACACTTTTTGTGACTTGCAAGTACAATGTTTCCAATGGAAACAACATAGTTGCCAGAAAATTGTCACGTTTGAGCACCCCCGAAACACTTTTTGTGACTTGCAAGTGCGACATTTCCAATGGAAATAGCAGAGTTGCCATATTTGTGACAACGTCTGAGGTTTCAAGCGATAATAAAAGTCGCCCAATAACCAGGGTGTAAAAGTATGCGAATCGAGTGCTCGTTAATGGGTGTGAAGTAGCGATACGAAAGGCACCATTTACGTTTAGGGCTGTCTTGAGAGGCGTGACGCGTGGGATACTGTGCGTGCACATCAAGTTAATTTCGTCACGCATCGTGCAGAGTGCGTAGATTTGATAT
>JAWQFJ010001276.1:16889-19389 GCA_034096865.1 Theodoxus fluviatilis
TGTGATGGCAGTGGTGGTGGTGGTAGTGTGATGGCAGTGATGGTGGGGGTAGTGGTGTGATGGCGGTGGTGATGTTGTGATGGTGGTGGTGGTAGTGGTGTTTATCGGTGGTGGTGGTGATGTTGTGATGGCAGTGGTGGTGGTGGTAGTGTGATGACGGTGGTGGTGGTGGTAGTGTGATGGCGGTGGTGGTGGTGGTAGTGTGATGGCGGTGGTGGTGGTAGTGGTGTGATGGCCGTGGTGGTGGTCGTAGTGTTGCGATGGCGGCGGCGGCGGTGGTGGTAATGTGATGGCTGTAATGGTGGTGGTAGTGGTGTGATGGCCGTTATGGTGGTGGTAGTGTTGTGATGGCGGTGGTGGTGATGGTGGTAATGTGATGGCGGTGGTGGTGGTGGTAGTGTTGTGATGGGGGTGGTGGTGGTAGTGTTGTGATGGGGGTGGTGGTGGTAGTGTGATGGCGGTGGTGGTAGTGTTGTGATGGCCGTGGTGGTGGTGGTAGTGGTGTGATGGGGGTGGTGGTGGTAGTGTGATGGCGGTGGTGGTAGTGTGATGGCGGTGGTGGTAGTGTTGTGATGGCCGTGGTGGTGGTGGTAGTGTTGTGATGGCCGTGGTGGTGGTGGTAGTGGTGTGATGGCGGCGGTGGGGATGGTAGTGTTGTGATGGTCGTGGTGGTGGTGGTAGTGGTGTGATAGGGGTGGTGGTGGTAGTGTGATGGCCGTGGTGGTGGTGGTAGTGGTGTGATGGTGGTGGTGGTGGTAGTGTGATGGCGGTGGTGGTAGTGTTGTGATGGTCGTGGTGGTGGTGGTAGTGTTGTGATGGCCGTGGTGGTGGTGGTAGTGTTGTGATGGCGGCGGTGGTGATGGTAGTGTTGTGATGGTCGTGGTGATGATGGTGGTAATGTGATGGCGGTGGCAGTGGTAGTGATGTGATGGCGGCTGGTGTGGTGGTAATGTTGTTATGGCGGTGGTGGTGGTAGTGGTGGAGGTGGATGGTGGTAGTGTTGTTGTGGCGGTGGTAGTGGTGGTAGTGGTGGTGGTAGTGATGGTGATGGTAGTGATGGTACTGGTGGTGGTGGTGGTGGTGGCGGCGGTGGTGGTGATGTGATGGCGGCGGTGGTGGTGGTAGTGTTGTTATGGCAGTGGTGGTTTTAGTGGTGGTGGTGGTAGTGGTGGCGGTGGTGGTGGTGGTGATGGTAGTGGTGGTGGTGGTGGTGGCGGTGGTCGTGGTGGTGGTGATGGTAGTGGTGGCGGTGGTAGTGGTGGTGATGGTAGTGGTGGTAGTTGTGGGTGTGGTAGTGTTCTGATGGCCGTGTTGGTGATGGTAGTGTTGTAATGACCGTGGTGGTGGTAGTAGTGATGTGATGGCGGCGGTGGTTTTGGTAGTGTTGTTATGGTGGTGGTGGTGGTGGTGATGGTGGTGATGGTGATGGTAGTGGTGGCGGTTGTGGTGATGGTGATGGTAGTGGTGGCGGTGGTAGTGGAGGTGGTGGTGGTGATGGTAGTGGTGGCGGTTGTGGTGATGGTGGTGGTAGTGGTGGTGGTGGTAGTGTTCTGATGGCCGTGTTGGTGATGGTAGTGTTGTGATGACCGTGGTGGTGGTAGTAGTGATGTGATGGCGGCGGTGGTTGTGGTAGTGTTGTTATGGTGGTGGTGGTGGTGATGGTGATGATGGTAGTGGTGGCGGTTGTGGTGATGGTGATGGTAGTGGTGGCGGTGGTGGTGGCGGTGGTGGTGGTGGTGTGGTGTGATGGTAGTGGTGGCGGTTGTGGTGATGGTGATGGTAGTGGTGGTGGTGGTGGTGGTGGTGGTGGTGGTGATGGTAGTGGTGGCGGTTGTGGTGATGGTGATGGTAGTGATGGTGGTGATGGTAGTGGTGGCGGTTGTGGTGATGGTGATGGTAGTGGTGGTGGTGGTGGCGGTGAGAGGAATCATGTGACAGTGTTCGTAGCGCTGGCGATGGCCATATTTGGTGGCCCTGCTTTGAACGTCAGCGAGGATGCTGGAGTTGGTGAAGGAAGCGAAGGCGGCACACGTCGTCTCAGTCGTAGCGCTACGGTGGCCTCGAGACGAGAGGAGTTTGGACGAGACATTCGTGGGACAGCTCCCTTCTGAGTCTGCACAAAAGCTGGATGATGGCAAAGGTGTCGAGTTTCCGCACAAAGGCGAATTCAAGTGGAGGTGTGCGTGGGAACTGTTTGGAGGGCTGGGCGTGATTGGGGGCAAGCCTCGCGTTGTTTCGAGAGGCGCGATGTTAGAGCAGAGGTTGCATGGGGACGCTAAGGTGACTGCGCACCGCGGCCTGACCCGTCAGTGCGACCACCTGTGCCGATAGCCCTGAATACCTGATACCCTTCATCTCGAGTTCAGCGCCCTTAAGGCCTTCGCACACGAGGCAACCAAAGTCTCTTGCCACGTTGCTTGCGGCCGGTTGCTTGCCACGTGGCAGGCAATACTGGAGACTGAGCTCGCACACGCTTCTACTGTGACCTTTCACCTCTCGC